>CM077092.1:133791877-133972029 GCA_039513925.1 Platanthera zijinensis
CACCTTCTCTCAACGCCAAACTAATTAGAATATTAAGTCTGATTCTAGGCATTGAGTGATTCAGCTCCACTCAATGCCAATCTTGCTTTATCAGCTTTCAGCTTCTTTTTGTTGAGTGTGTGAGCACCACTCAATGCAAAACACCTTAGACAAAATTCTGTCTTCACTAGGCATTGATATTGTTGAGTGAGCCACCTCCACTCAACGCTTTTTGCCTAACCATGTTTCTGCCTCTGAAGTATCTTTGGCATTGAGAGTGTTGAGTGAGCACGCCTCACTCAACGCTTTTTGCCTTAGACAAAATTCTATGTTTAAAACCACTGGCTTAGACTGTCTTACTTTGAACTGAGTTCGATGAATAGTGAACTGAGCTCGAAGAACTCTGAACTGAGCTCGACGAACTCTAAACTCAATTCAACTCACAGCTTTTTGTTGTATGGCATTGAGTGAGTTGACTTCACTCAACGCCTGTGGACTTGGTCATTTTCTAAGCTTGCCATTGCCTTAGCTTTGACTGTATAGGCTTCACTCAGCGTTATAAGCCATCTAGTGTTGAGTGACTTATCTTCACTCAATGCCTGTGGACTTAGACATTTTCTGTCATCCCACACCTTATGTAAGTGTTTACCTGACTTAACCACTTAGGCTACTTGACCTATCATAGTCATCTACAGACATGTGTATATCATTGATAATATTGACTTCACTCAAATCCAGGACATTGTGTGCAATGGACCCAACATGTGGAAGATATCGTGCAATCCCGCAAACTCCAGCGGTAGTTCCAGTCTGTAAGCTAATGGGCCGATCCGCTCCAAGATCCTGTAAGGCCCCATGTATCTAGGACTGAGCTTCTTCCGCCCGCATACCCGCTAGATTCCATGCATCGGTCGTATCTTCAAGAAAACCCGATCTCCCACCTGGAACTCCACTTGACGATGCCATGCGTCATAGTACTTGGCATGTCTACTCTTGACCTCCATCATCCTATCTCGGATCAATCTCATCTGAGCATTTGTGTCTTCTACGAACTCTGAGCTGAGTGCATTTGGATCCTCATCCTGGATCCAAGATAGTGGGTCCTACACCTCCATCTGTACGGTGCCTCATAAGGGCCATGTGCTGGACTGATGACTATTATTGTAGGAGAAGTCGATCAGCGGTAACATTCTCTCCCAGGGCTCTCCGCGGTCCATAATACATAGGCATAGTAGATCCTCCAGTGTATGGTTAGTGTGCTCCATCTGCCATTCGTCTAAGGGGGAAGGCTGTGTTGAATGTCAATCGAGAGCCCAGGTAAGCTTGGACTGACCTCCACTCCTTGGAAATAAACTGTCCATACTAATATGACACGATCATTCAGCTTGTAACTCTCCAAAATCTCATTTATGAGTGGGCTGTGTAGGCTAAGCAACACGGCCTGGGACACGGGCATGTCCAAAGCCGTGTCCTGCTCTGCTTGAGACAATACGGCCAGGGACACGGGCGTGTCCAAGGTCGTGTCCTACTCTGTGTACTTGAGTGTGGCGCAAGGCGGTCTTTAGTGTGGCGCAGGGCGGTGTCGAGTGGGGCACACGGCCTATGACACGGGAGTGTCTAGGTTCATGTCCTGTGAGTTCGACGAAATGTACTCGTGAAATGCACTTGACGATCCTCGAGAGGCAAGTCATGTTGGGCATACGGCCTGTGATACGGGCGTGTGAAGGGTCGTGTCCTTATCTGTGTTTGCCCAGGTCTATGAGGATTGTTGAACACAGGCTGGACACGGGCGTGTCCGAAGCCTTGTTTGGTACACGGTCTGTGACACGGGCGTATCACAGGGTCATGTCCTGGTCGGGTCAAGTCGGTTTATTTGCCGCTTAAGGAACACGGCCTGTGAAACGGGCGTGTCACAAGCCGTGTTCGGCCCAGGAAAGTAATTTCAGGGCGATTCATGGCCGTTTATTTCCTTCAATTAGGATCCAACGGTCTAGAACTCTCCCTGCTGTATTAAGGCCGAGAGTTGAGGGATAAACTCTCATTTCTCTCAAGCCTTTCTCTTTCTAAAGTGTTAGAGAGTGGGGAGAGCAAGGAAGGAGGAGGAAGGAGGAATTCGGCTGTCGGTGGAGCTTTAGAGTCCGAATCACGAGCTGAGTCATGATCCGTGGAGGCAAGGCCGTTGCAGTGTTTTCATCCGGCTAGTTTTCCATGGCTCCAAAGAGAACGTCAAGGGTAACGATCTTCTTCTTGGACATATGAAGTCCATCTTTGGCATGTGCATGGATTTCCCCCCTCCAAAAGGTGGATTAATGAGCGATTTCCCTTGGGTTGATTCTTTAAATCCCCAATAAGTCTTGCATATAGATCCGGAAATGTGTAGTACAGAATAGGCATTTTGTGTGAAGCTAATCTAGACAGGTTGGTGTAGATTGGTGATGTTTCATTTTGCACACCGGAGAAGACTCCGCGTTTAAACGTGTAGTTTGTGGAGTCAGTGGGTTGTGCCTGTGAAGTGGAGTAATAGGAAGTACTGGTATGGGGAATCCAGGAAAATACCCTCGTAATTCATGTGTTGTATGCTATGAAAAGACAAGTTTTATGGCACTGCAAGATGCTGCAGGGTTTTGGTTGAGTTTGGGTGCAGAAAGAGAGCTTTTATTGAATCGTCAAGCGACCGCAAGGAATGCTGGCACTAGCTCCCCTTTTGGATTGTCAAGCCAGTCCTTGGTGGACAGTATGGCTATTATGAGCTGCGATATCTTGAAGGCTTTGTGTCGAACGGATAAGGGAAAGCTTACCTGCGTCAGTTTGGCGATTTGAGCAACGGGTAAGGGCTGACCTATCTCCGCGTTATGGATGTCAGACATGAGTGCCTGAAAAAGTGGCGTTCGTTAGGATCACATAATGAGAGTCTTAGGCATGCACGCCATTAAGACTAAAGTCTCCGACGATAGGTTGCGTAGCATAATGCTTAATACTGCTGGGTTTCGGACCTTGAACGGTAGTGTTGACCCTGGTTTTTCAGTACATCAAGAATGTGCCCTGAGTGCACGGAGCGTCGGGCCGCTTGGCCAACGTTTGTGATATATTGATTGTGCGTGAGTGCACATCTCATGATATATCTGCTTGTGAAATGTTATGCCTGTAAGGAAGGAATACCACTACCCCGGGAAAGGGGTAGGGTCGTTATAAATTGTTCAGCTGAATGCTGACCGTTGCCTTGCTTGCCACCATCTTGATGGGCTGTCCTTGTGCAGGTGTTGAAGAGCCGAGCGGGAAATACAGGGCTAAAGTTTCTGCAGCTGCTGATGCTGCTGTTGCTGGCCCTCGAAGGCTGAGTAAAGAACATTATTATTTTCATGTGTGGCCGTCCTGCGCGCCGATGTTTGTAATCCACACTTATGAAGCTTAACTGTAAGGCCTTAAGGCCAAACCTTTGTGCATTTGATGTACATTCCTTTGGGGTTATATATAAATGTGGTTGTTTATATATAAGGGACATTCGTGGGTGTTGAGTTCAATATTAACTTTAAAAAGCTTCCGCTAGTATGCTTTGGGTTAGTATGCGAATATGTTTTGGTATTAACCTGTAACCTCGCCGCCTTTTTGTGGCATATAGTGTGGGGGCCCGGCCAGACCTTCTATTATTTGTTATTTAACGGATGGGGTCCTAACAATTTGGTATCAACTTGTCTCGGTCTTCCTCTTTCGAATTCGTGGTTGAATTCTTTTGTGGGGTAGCGAGCACGTTTAAGTGCGACCCGCTTTAACATTAATGAACTTAAGAATGTCCACTAAGGAATGCAAATACACCTGTTTGAGGAACCTGCGCGTTCCTATTTTGTTGTTATTGCTTGTGCAAAGTCGCTAAAGTATGTCTTGTTCACCTATAGGTGACTCGTAGTAGTGTTGGGCAGTCTGAGCCCCAACGTTTAGATGAGAGTGTGGCACCAGCTGAGGTGCCTACACCTCCTCCTTCTACGGAAATAGTACGCTTAGTTGTTATTGCACTGTTTACAACGATTCATGCACAGCCTACTAGGCAGGCGCAACCGGCATTGGTACTAGAACGGGTTGGTTTAAGGCCAGAACCTCTTGAGGTTGCTGATCCTCGAGCAGCTGAACGGCAGTTGAAGAAGTTTATGAGCTTCAATCCTCCTACGTTTACGGGTGTGGGATCCCCAACGCAGGCAGAAGATTGGTTGTCGCGCGTTAAGCGAATATTGACGACGATACAGACGGAGGAAGATCAGAAGGTCACCTTGGCCACCTTCTTGTTGGAAGGAGAGGCTCGGCTATGGTGGGACGAGATAGAGTTGCACCACTTAGCGGGCAGGAAATTAACAGAACCCTCGATTGAGGAGTTTTTGTGACTATTCTTAGCAAAGTACCTGCCAGCAGCATAACATATCGCCATAGAAATGAGTTCCAGCATCTAACGCAAGGAGACAGTAGTGTCGATACTTACTTACACTAGTTTACATGGTTGGGATGCTATGCGGGGTCTATCTTCGCCGAGGAACAACGTAAAACAAATAGGTTCTATGAAGGGTTGCGGGATGAGTTGAGAATCCTGCTCTCAAGTTCGTTGAACCAGGGGTTTCAAGCGTTGGTGGATACGGCTTGTGCGTTGGAGAAGGATATGAAGCGGTTACAAGGAAAAAGGGACTTGGCTGTGACAAAGTCCGAGTTCAAAGCGCCCCTTTCTGGAAAATAAAACTACCAAAGAAAATGGGGCAAGATATCCAAGTCTTCTAGACAGGCTCCTTTTACAGTTGCATCGGGGGCAACTTCGAGGGAAGAGTCTCATTCCTGCTATACATGTGGCAGAGTGGGGCATCTATCCCGTGACTGTTGGGTTGGTCCGCCAAAGGTGGAAAAGAAGGCAGGAGCGTCATATAATGATGAGGGAAAGGCAGTGGTGGAGTCCTCTACATCCCAAGCGCAGCCCCAAGTATATAATCTTGACCAGCAGGAGTCCATAAAGCAAAGTGACGTCATCATAGGTACGATATAAGATATTGATTGCGTACTTTTCATATTTCATACCTGGTATGTACCTTGTGTATGATGTGTTTGACTTAGGCTTTGTCCTGATTCAGAACAATCTGGCGAGACCACTATTTTATACGGGTGCTTCGCATTCATTTCTTTCTAAGGACTTCGTAGCGCGAATCGGAGTACCTAGTCATATGACGACAGATAGTGTAAATGTGTTGTTACCAAACAGATGTGTGATGCGCGCAGATAGGACTTCCTACGTGGAGGTACAAATAGGAAGTCAGGATTTTTGTTTGAACGCATCTGTGCTACCGATATCGGAATTTGATGTTATCTTTGGTATGGACTAGCTCTCGGAGCAACGTGCCTTTATTAATTACAATTCAAAGGATATCACACTGGGCCAGAATACCAAGCTTGAGACTAAGTTCGCTGGTATGCGAGGAGTGAGCGGCATCTTGATGTCTGCTCTTCAAGTCGTCAATGATGTTCGGAAGGGCGCAAGGTTATTCTTCACGCTTATTCAGGCTTTTGAGCCAAAGGGTAGTTTGAGTGACGTTCTGATTGTATCGTAGTTTGCTGATGTGTTTCCTAAAGATCTTCCTGGGTTACAATCCCAGCGGAGATCTACTTCACTATTGAGCTGGTGCTAGGCGCGAAACCTGTGGCCCGCTCGCCGTATCGAGTAGCGCCAAAAGAAATTGAAGAACTGAAAGTTCAATTGTAAGAGTTGTTGGAACAGGGATACATACGCCCAAGTATGTCACCTTGGAGCGCACCTGTTCTCTTTGTGAAAAGGAAGGATGGTAGTCTAGAGTTGTGTATCAATTATCACAAATTGAATAAGCTGGCAGAAAAAAACAAGGATCCGATTCCACGGATAGATGACTTGTTTGATCAGCTAGTGGGATCAACAGTCTATTCTAAACTGGACTTAAAATCTGGTTATTACCAGTTGAGGATTCGGGAAGGTGACATTCCCAAGATAGCGTTTGGAACATGCTACGGTCATTATGAATTCACAATAATGCCATTTGGGCGATGTAATGCGTCATCAGTGTTCATGGACCTAATGCAACGAACGTTCTGAGAGTACTTGGACTTGTTTATGATCGTCTTCATTGATGATATCTTGGTATACTCTCAATCTGAAGCTGACCATTCGAACCATTTACGGTTGGTGTTGCATATCCTGTAGAGAAATAAGCTCTATGCCAAGTTCTGAAAGTGTTAGTTTTGGCTGTCGTCAGTGGCTTTTCTTGTTGGAACAAACAAGGTCGGTTCCTCCTAAAGCTCGGAACTACTGGGGCAGCTTGCGCTTACTCCCTTAGGATTACACTTGAGGCGAAGAACTAGACCAGAGGACCCAGCGAGGAGGTCCCACCTCATACCCGGAAGATACTAAAGCTCTTCCCCTCCCTAGCCAATGCTGAGCTAGGTGCCTTAGAAGAAATGGAAGGAGTCAAGAAAGCTTGCTCTTCTAAGGCACCTTACCGGTCTATTTATAGGCCTCCGAACTGGGACTGCAAATAACCAATTTACACCGCCCTGAAATTACTAGAATACCCCTGGCTAGGTCTGCCAACATCCAAACTCCGCTGTTCGCAAGGGCTAAATGCAGACCACCCGGTGTAAAAAAAGGGTAAAACCTCCCGGGGGCCCAAAAAGTGGGCCCGGCCCTACCCGAATCGGCCCTGAACCAAAGTGGCACTTGGCGAGTGCTCCTCTATAAGGTCCTCTCGCATGAGGTCCTCTCGCATGAGGTCCTCTCGCATGGCGAGAGGGCGATCCCGGGAGAGACCTCCTCTCCTGGAGTCTTCTCGCGCGGGGAGCTGGCCATTCGCCGGAAAGGCTTCCCGTCTCGGCATTCACCTATCAAAAGCCATGCTCCACTTAGGCCGTCTCGCTTGATGATATGAATCTCACTCCTTGCCCTGTCTCCTGGCGTCTTTCGCCTAGTGCCCTCCCCTGTCGCCTCTTTTCTAGTACCCCTTTCCTGAGCCCTCTCGCTCCGCTTTCGTTTCCTGGGCCCTCTCACTTGGGCACTCTTGTTCGCCTGTGAGTCCGAGGTTGTACACAATCCCCGCTCTTTTCGAGGTTGCTTACAAGCTCGGAAAGATAGTTCAACCGAGGCTCGTGGTAGTACGACGAATTTATTAGGGGGAATCTTTGGGTGGGCCCCTTTCCTAGTCTATAAATACGGAAATCGCCTCCCTGCAAAAGGGCCATCCTCTTCCCACATCCGCCTCTATGTCTCTTAGTCAAAGTTTCCGGGATCGCATCGCGGCCGTGCGTCATTGGACCAAGGCGACGGCGGCGGGTCTGAATAAAATCCTCGCACGCGATTCTCCTTCGCTACCACCTTCCACCTCGCTCTCAAAAAGGGCAAAAGTTCTGGAACCTCCCCTCTCGGCAGGAGAACCTTCTCGCTCCTTTCCGAGGGGATATGTACCTCCCACTCCGGCTAGTCTCAAAGGGAAGGAGGTGAGTCTTTCAAGCCTGCTATGATCTCTTTGCACCACACATTTTTTACTTGCTACCTTTCCCAGAAAATCCTGGCGCCGCCTCATCATCCTGAAACCATTCGTATCAATATTTCGGAGCTTCCTTCCCGGCCCCTCTCGTCTCAAGCCTCCACTCCCCCCTCCACCCCCGTGATGAGGAGGGATGATCCTTCTACCACACCGGGCTCCACCCGCCGCTTCGGTAAGAGGCTCTACTCCTGACTCATACTCTCTTCTTCTTGCCGCCTGCTTTTTCCCGCCGATTTATCTCTTTGGATCCTTCCTAGGTGCGAGTGGAACACCTATCGAGGACTCACTGGCTGCCGACTCGCCGGTCGACGATCACTCCAAGCAGCTGGCCCCCTCGCCACCTCCTCCTATAGATGAGATCGAGGACTACATGGGCGACCCCACGGACCCTATAGAGATGAAGCGTAAGGTGGCCGAGATGCTGCGGAAGCACGCGCGCATCATTCAAGCGCTGGAAAAAGGGAAGCAAGCCGCAAATCGCCGGATCGACTGGCTAGAGGTGGAATGCGCTCGCCTGTCTTATGAGATAGATGCCGACATTAAGGTGGACCAGACGAACCCTCAGACAATCTTGGATGACGTCGACCAACAGCTCCGCCTCGCCCGTAGTGGTGTCGAGGCGGCTCGCGCCTTCCACCTCCCCAGTCGTCCTTCCTGCGTGCGAAGCCGCGGGGGAGGACGATGGAGGTGGGATAAGAATTGACGAGAGCTCCGCCTTCTATTCTTTCGCCTCTCGCCTCTCGCTCTTTTTTTCCGCCCTCTCTGTTAATAGGTGGATTCCTTTGGAGGTTTTCCCGAATCCCGGTCTTTGGCAATACTCGCCTTAGCGGTTTGTCTATTTTATCCCTACGCGTGACCGGAGGATTCACCAGAATTCTGTTTTTGAGTAGTAATAGAATTTTTGTTACGCAGGCTTAAAAGTATAAATTATTTTGTATGCTTAGAAATTTTCTCTCCATATTTTTACGCCCGCGAGCGTGCGACTTCGCATGGTACTCTGAATCATAATTACTGTGTTATTTAGTCTTTTTCTAGTCTACAAGGATCTTCTTTGCTCGGGACGCGCAAATGGGTAAGTCTGGGGGTGTGATGAGTCCCGTTTATATAGGGTTTTGCGGGCTCATCTGGGCTAGTTTTCTTGTCCTTGCACACCAATTTTGCGCTATTTTCTCTGTTATTTCCCTCCTTATGCGCTTCCTGGATTGTGTGCTTTTCTCGCTCTTGGGTGCGCAATTGCGCATTTGATTATTGGGGGTATGCACGTGGTGCTCCCCGGGGCTTGCTCCGGTAGCTTTTATTGTGTAACACCCCAAAAAGACCCAAAAGACTCAACTTGAAGTTTGAGTAGCAGGTCAGGTAACACGGCCTGGGACACGGGCGTGTCCCAGGGCGTGTCGGGTGTACACGGCCTGGGACACGGGCGTGTCCCAGGGCGTGTTCTATTTATTTTGCGAAATTGGCCTATTCAGGTCAGAGCCGGACACGGCCTTGAACACGGCCGGGAACACGGGCGTGTCAGGCTGGACACGGGCGTGTCAGCTGCCGTGTTCCGACCCGTGTACTGGTTGCAGCTCGATGGAGCAGGAGACACGGGCGTGTCTTTGGTTTGACACGGGCGTGTCAGGTCCGACACGGGCGTGTCGATGACCCGTGTTGTTCAGTCGGTTCAAGCTGTGTGTACCGCTTAAGGGGTACACGGCCTGTGACACGGGCGTGTCACAGGCCGTGTCGGCCAAAAAGTGAAATTCTGGGGAAATCTTGGCCGTTCAGTTTCCTCTCTTTTGATCCAAGGGCTCAGGTGGTTTCTTGGGCTGGATAAATCGTGAAAGAGGATTGAAGAAGTCATTCTTCATTATTCTTAAGGAAGAGAAAAAGAGAGAGAAAGAGAGGAAGAAGGAGGAGGAGAGCAAGCCACCGGCGGAGCTCCCGTGGTTCGATTCGTGATCCGAAGCCGGCGTTGTGACGGCAAGGCTGCTGCGGTTCTTTCTCACCGGCTAGTTTTCGATGGCACCGAAGAGATCGACAAGGGTAACGATCTCCCTCCTTGGACATGTGAAGTCCTTCTTTTCTGCATTGCATAGGGAAAGCCCTTCCCCGCGAGTGTGCGGTGGGTTGTGGTGTCCCTTGGGGTAGATATGTGAAGTCCCCCTTGTTAGAGGCCGGAATTGGAGTACGGCTCTAGGCATGCTGTGTGAAGCCCATCTGGATGGAATCTGGATTGGTGATGCTTGTTTGCATATCGGAGAAGGCTCCGTGATAATGGCTTGTGATGCCTATGGCTTGTGATGCCTTGTTCCTACCTGTTGCTTGGTGCGGCAGGAAGTACTGGACGATGTCCAGGAAATGAAGAGGGTTGGCGGCAACTCTTGTGGCCGTGCGTTGCCACTTTGTGAGTAGTTGAGCCGTTGGGCTGCAACTCGTTGAAAAGGCAGATTGCCGAACAGGAAAGGTGAAACCGACCCGCGCCTATAAAATGCCATGGATACTTCCGTATTCGAGGTGGCTCGGCGACTTGAGCAATGGGGGGTGGCTGATCCGTACCTGCGTTAGGTCCGTCCGACTTGGAAGCCTGGTATAGGTTTTGTTGGAGCGCCTAATGAGAGTCTTAGGCCCGCGCGCCGGAAAGACTGAAATGCTCAAATACCGTGTAGACGGTGGTGTTGACCCTGGTATTCCGGTACACCGAAAATGTGCCCTGAGTGCACGGACTGTCGGGCCGGGTGGCCGATGGTTGTGATGGCTTGAATGTGCCTGCGCGCACATAGTTGCTATTGATGATGCCATGCTTGCAGGGAAAGAATGCTCATGCCCCGAGAAAGGGGTAGGATTGTTATAATTGGGTCAGCTGAATGCTGACCGTTGCATTGTTTGCCACCGGTTGGGTGGATTGTTCCCGTGCAGGTGCTGGAGAGCCAAGTGGTAAGTGATGGGCTGGCGAGCCCTCCTGCTGTTGCTGCTGCTGCTGTGGCTAGCCCTTGAAGGCTAATCGAATGGCTTTGTTGTGTTTTCTCTTTTACTCATGTATGGCCGGCCTACGCGCCGAGGTTTGTAAAACATGAAGTATGCTCAGAGGAACTGTAAGGCCTTAAGGCCAAACTCTTGTGGTGGTGTACATTCCGTGGTATTTATATATAAAGGTGATTTTATATATATTGGACATTCCGGTTAAGAGTTCAAAGTTGTAACTTAAAGCTTCCGCTAGAATGCTCTGAGTTAGGATTCGTAATTGGTTTGGTATTATCCTGTGACCTCACCGTCTGTTTGTGGCATATAGTGTGGGGCCCCGGCCGGACCTTCGACTATACGTCATCTAACGGATGGGGTCGTTACATTTTGGTATCAGCTTTTCGTCGGTCTTCCTCTTTCGAATTCGTGGTCGAATTCTTTTGTGGGGTGGCGAGCACGTGTTTGTGCGACCTGCTGTAACGCTAATGAACTCTGGAATGTCCATTAAGGAATGTACAAAATCTTGTTTGAGGAATCTGCGCGTTCCTTTTTGTGTTGTTTTGCTTGCATACGTTCGCTAATGTGTGTCTTGTCCACCTATAGGTGACACGTAGTGGTGCTGGGCAGTCTGAGCCCCAGCGTTCTGATGAGAGTGCGGCACCAGCTGAGGTGCCAACCCCTCCTCCATCTGCGGAAACTGTTCGCTTAGTGGCTGAGGCGCTAATTGCCATGATTCAGCCGACCGGGCAAGCGCAGCCGGCGGTAGTGCCAGTTCGTGTTGATGTAAGACCCGAGCCGGTTGAGGCTGTAGATCCACGAGCAGCTGACCGACAGTTGAAGCAATTTATGAGCTTCAGTCCTCCTACGTTTGTGGGAATGGGATCCCCAACGCAGGCGGAAGATTGGTTATCGCGTGTCAAGAGGATAATGACAGCGATCAGGGCGGAGGAAACTCTCAAGGTCACCTTAGCCACCTTCATGCTTGAAGGGGAGGCGCGGTTGTGGTGGGACGAGGTTGAGTTACACCATTTGGCGGGCAGGCAACTAACACAAGTGTCGATTGAGGAGTTCTCTCGAATATTTCTGGCGAAACATGTCCCAGCGGCGCAACGTATTGCTATGGAAAATGAGTTCCAACGGTTAAAGCAAGGGGACGATAGTGTGGATATCTACTTGCACGAGTTTACCAGGTTGGGACGATATGCGGGAACAATCTTCGCGGATGACCAAAGGAAAACGAATCGGTTCTATGAAGGATTGCGGGATGAGTTACGATTCCTGCTTTCGAGTTCTGTGAGCCAAGGGTTTCAGGCGTTGGTTGATACTGCGTGCGCGTTGGAGAAGGACATGAGGCGAGTGCAAGGGAATAAGGGCTTGGTGGGGTCTAAGCCAGAGTTTCAAGCACCTCGCCCAGGCAAGTCGTTTTACCAGAAGAAAGGGGGCAAGAGGTCCAAGCCATCTGGGCAAGTGACTACGACTGTGGTGTCGGGAGCGACATCAAGGCCGGATGCTCGTACGTGCTATAACTGTGGCCGGGTGGGGCATATTGCTCGTGACTGTCGAGTTGTGCAGCCCAAAGGGGAAAAGAAGACGGGTGCGTCGTATGCTGAGAAGGGCAAAGCGGTGGTGGATTCATCTGCTTCCCAGGCGCAGCCCCGAATCTATCAACTTGGCCAGCAGGAAGCGATTAAGCAAAGTGACGTCGTCACAGGTACGAGTTGATTTAGTTTACTTGCTGTGCTTTTGGTTTTGGTTTTGTTTAGCTTGAGCATGTGTGTGTGCTGCAGGCTTTGTCCTGATTCGGAATACTTTAGCGAGAGCCCTGTTTGATACGGGTGCTTCGCATTCTTTTCTGTCTGAGGATTTCGTATCTCGCATTGGGGTACCGAGTCATGTGACGGTGGATAGTACAAGGGTGCTATTGCCGAATGGCTGTGTGATGCTTGCAGATAGGGCTTGCGATGTGGATGTGCAAATAGGAAGTCGGAATTTCGACTTGCGTGCAGCTGTGCTACCGTTATCGGAGTTTGATGTGATCTTTGGTATGGACTGGCTCTCGGAGCAGCGTGCCTTTATTGATTGCAACTCCAAAGAGATTACACTGGGCCAGAATACCGGGCTTGTGACGAAGTTCGCTGGTATGCGAGGAGTTGGCGGAACGTTGTTGTCTGCACTCCAAGTCGTCAATGCTGTGCGGAAGGGCGCGGAGTTATTCTTCACGCTAATTCAGGCTGTTGAGCCAAAGGCCAGTGTCGGTGAGGTGCCAGTTGTGTCAGAGTTTGCCGACGTGTTTCCTAAAGATCTTCCTGGGTTACCACCCCAGCGGGAGATTGACTTCTCTATTGAGTTGGTGCCAGGTGCGAAACCTGTGGCCCGCTCTCCATATCGCGTTGCGCCAAAAGAGATGGCTGAGTTGAAAGTCCAACTGCAAGAGTTGTTGGAGCAGGGATATATACGCCCAAGTATGTCACCTTGGAGCGCGCCTGTTCTCTTTGTGAAAAAGAAAGACGGTAGCTTACGGTTGTGTATTGACTACCGCGAGTTGAATAAGCTGACGGAGAAAAACAAGTATCCGATCCCACGGATTGATGACCTTTTTGATCAGCTGGCGGGATCAACGGTCTATTCCAAGTTGGATCTGAAATCGGGATATTATCAGCTAAGGATTCGGGAAGGTGACATTCCCAAGACAGCGTTTGGAACACGCTACGGTCATTATGAGTTCACGGTAATGCCGTTTGGCCTATGTAATGCGCCTTCGGTATTTATGGACCTAATGCATCGAACATTCCGAGAGTACTTGGATTTGTTTGTTATTGTGTTTATCGATGACATCTTAGTATACTCTCAGTCGGAAGAGGATCACGCAAATCATTTGCGGTTGGTCTTGCATACCCTGCGGAGGAATAAGCTTTTTGCCAAGTTCTCAAAGTGTGAGTTCTGGCTCTCTTCAGTAGCCTTTTTAGGCCATGTGGTAAGCGGAGAGGGTATCGCGGTGGATCCGTTGAAGATAAGTGCCATCCGAGATTGGCCAGTGTTGTCTTCAGTGGCCGAGGTCAGGAGCTTCCTTGGACTTGCGGGCTACTATAGACGGTTTGTGGAAAATTTCTCACGGATTGCTTTACCTCTCACCACGCTGACGAGAAAAGATCAAAAGTTCATATGGACGCCGGAGTGCGCGCGAGCTTTTGAAGACTTGAAGAGTCATTTGACCACGGCGCCTGTGTTGACATCGCCATGTGGTACCGATGGGTATGAGATCTATAGTGATGCATCTGGGAGCGGCTTAGGCTGCGTTCTTCTGCAGTTTGGGAAAGTGATTGCTTATGGCTCGCGTCAGTTGAAAGTGCATGAGCGGAATTACCCCGTCCATGATTTGGAGTTGGCGGCGGTAATCTTTGCGCTCAAGTTGTGGCGGCACTATCTATATGGCGTGAAAGTGGATATCTATACGGATCACAAGAGCCTAAAGTATTTGTTGGATCAGAAGGATTTGAATATGCGACAACGAAGATGGATGGAGTTCCTCGGGGACTACACCTTCGAGATTCACTATACCCCCGGGAAGGGAAATGTGGTCGCTGATGCTTTGAGTCGACAGACTCCGGTACGGGCAAGCTGGTTGCAGAGGCATGATCAGCGTTTGATCCAGGAATTGGAAGCAATGGAGATATCGTGTGTTGACAAGGGTGCGTCAACCGATGCATGTTTGAACTGGACGGAGGTGCAGTATGACCTTACGGACAGAATTCGGCGAGCAACGGAGCTTGATGAAAGTCTCCAGCGCTATGCTACAGATGGGCCGGATGATCAATTCTCTTGGGATAACGGGTTGTTACGGAGAAATGGTCGAGTATGCGTCCCAAGTGTGGGTAAACTGAGGGAAGAGTTGATGTACGAAGCTCACTTTGCAAAGTACTCAGTTCACCCAGGGAGCACAAAGATGTACAGGGACATGAAAAAGCTGTTCTGGTGGCCCGGATTAAAGAAAGATGTGGCTTGTTATGTGGCTAAATGCAACACCTGTGCGTTGGTGAAAGCAGAATGCCAGAAGCCTGGCGGTTTTCTGAAGTCGTTACCTATTCCGGAGTGGAAGTTCGATGATATTTCGATGGATTTCGTGCATGGATTGCCGAGATCTCAACGCGGTCATGATTCGATCTGGGTGATTGTGGACCGGTTGACGAAAGTGGCGCACTTCCTTCCAAACAGAAGAGACGATTCAGTGGAAACCTTGGCCAAGCTGTATGTGGAGCAGGTTGTTCGACTGCACGGTGTTCCCCGGAGCATCGTTAGTGACCGTGATGGGCGGTTCACATCGAATGATTGGCGGCTCGTTCATCAAATGTTGGGTACAAAATTAGCGTTTAGTACGGCCTTTCATCCCCAAACGGATGGCCAGACTGAACGAACCAACAGGACGATGGAGGACATGCTCCGCATGTGCGCCCTAGACTTTGGTAAGAGATGGGAAGAGTATATATTTCTCGTCGAATTTGCCTATAATAATAGCTACCAAGCGAGTATTGGTATGGCACCATTTGAGGCGTTGTATGGTCGGAAATGCCGTACACCCTTAGCTTGGGCAGAAGCAGGCGAATCGAAGCTGAGTGGGAAAAAGGAAGTCGAAGAAGCTACTTCACTCATACGCTCTATTCGGGAGAGGCTATTGATAGCCCAAGATCGTCAAGCAAAGTACTACAATGCCAAGCACCGGAACGTGGAGTTCGCGGTGGGTGATTGGGTATATTTGAAGATCAAACCCTTCAAAGGTGTGTCCAGGATTCGGCGTTTGAAAAAGCTCAGTCCGAGGTATCTTGGTCCGTTTGAGGTGGTGGAGCGAGTTGGGGAAGCTGCTTATCGACTAGCACTTTCAGCGGACTTGGGTGGATTACATGATGTGTTTCACATCTCAGTTCTTCGTAAGGCGGTAAAGGATCCAGCTCAAGTCGTGGAGGCTGATCGGGTACCGGTCGAGTATGGGCTAACGACGAGGGTTAGACCCATTCGGATCGAGGATCGAGCCGAAAAACAGTTGCGGAACAAAGTAATCGGGATGGTCAAGGTCCGTTGGGACAATTGTGGCCGTGAAGAGCTAACATGGGAGCGAGAGCAGACCATGCGAGCTGAGTTTCCCGAGTTATTTGTATAAACTGTAGACCGTGTACTTTTTGTTATAACAGTGTTATAGCATTGATGGTTTTGTTTCCTTACCGTGCAAATTTCGGGACGAAATTTTGTTAAGGGGGAGAGGGTTGTAACACCCCAAAAAGACCCAAAAGACTCAACTTGAAGTTTGAGTAGCAGGTCAGGTAACACGGCCTGGGACACGGGCGTGTCCCAGGGCGTGTCGGGTGTACACGGCCTGGGACACGGGCGTGTCCCAGGGCGTGTTCTATTTATTTTGCGAAATTGGCCTATTCAGGTCAGAGCCGGACACGGCCTTGAACACGGCCGGGAACACGGGCGTGTCAGGCTGGACACGGGCGTGTCAGCTGCCGTGTTCCGACCCGTGTACTGGTTGCAGCTCGATGGAGCAGGAGACACGGGCGTGTCTTTGGTTTGACACGGGCGTGTCAGGTCCGACACGGGCGTGTCGATGACCCGTGTTGTTCAGTCGGTTCAAGCTGTGTGTACCGCTTAAGGGGTACACGGCCTGTGACACGGGCGTGTCACAGGCCGTGTCGGCCAAAAAGTGAAATTCTGGGGAAATCTTGGCCGTTCAGTTTCCTCTCTTTTGATCCAAGGGCTCAGGTGGTTTCTTGGGCTGGATAAATCGTGAAAGAGGATTGAAGAAGTCATTCTTCATTATTCTTAAGGAAGAGAAAAAGAGAGAGAAAGAGAGGAAGAAGGAGGAGGAGAGCAAGCCACCGGCGGAGCTCCCGTGGTTCGATTCGTGATCCGAAGCCGGCGTTGTGACGGCAAGGCTGCTGCGGTTCTTTCTCACCGGCTAGTTTTCGATGGCACCGAAGAGATCGACAAGGGTAACGATCTCCCTCCTTGGACATGTGAAGTCCTTCTTTTCTGCATTGCATAGGGAAAGCCCTTCCCCGCGAGTGTGCGGTGGGTTGTGGTGTCCCTTGGGGTAGATATGTGAAGTCCCCCTTGTTAGAGGCCGGAATTGGAGTACGGCTCTAGGCATGCTGTGTGAAGCCCATCTGGATGGAATCTGGATTGGTGATGCTTGTTTGCATATCGGAGAAGGCTCCGTGATAATGGCTTGTGATGCCTATGGCTTGTGATGCCTTGTTCCTACCTGTTGCTTGGTGCGGCAGGAAGTACTGGACGATGTCCAGGAAATGAAGAGGGTTGGCGGCAACTCTTGTGGCCGTGCGTTGCCACTTTGTGAGTAGTTGAGCCGTTGGGCTGCAACTCGTTGAAAAGGCAGATTGCCGAACAGGAAAGGTGAAACCGACCCGCGCCTATAAAATGCCATGGATACTTCCGTATTCGAGGTGGCTCGGCGACTTGAGCAACGGGGGGTGGCTGATCCGTACCTGCGTTAGGTCCGTCCGACTTGGAAGCCTGGTATAGGTTTTGTTGGAGCGCCTAATGAGAGTCTTAGGCCCGCGCGCCGGAAAGACTGAAATGCTCAAATACCGTGTAGACGGTGGTGTTGACCCTGGTATTCCGGTACACCGAAAATGTGCCCTGAGTGCACGGACTGTCGGGCCGGGTGGCCGATGGTTGTGATGGCTTGAATGTGCCTGCGCGCACATAGTTGCTATTGATGATGCCATGCTTGCAGGGAAAGAATGCTCATGCCCCAAGAAAGGGGTAGGATTGTTATAATTGGGTCAGCTGAATGCTGACCGTTGCATTGTTTGCCACCGGTTGGGTGGATTGTTCCCGTGCAGGTGCTGGAGAGCCAAGTGGTAAGTGATGGGCTGGCGAGCCCTCCTGCTGTTGCTGCTGCTGCTGTGGCTAGCCCTTGAAGGCTAAGCGAATGGCTTTGTTGTGTTTTCTCTTTTTACTCATGTATGGCCGGCATGCGCGCCGAGGTTTGTAAAACATGAAGTATGCTCAGAGGAACTGTAAGGCCTTAAGGCCAAACTCTTGTGGTGGTGTACATTCCGTGGTATTTATATATAAAGGTGATTTTATATATATTGGACATTCCGGTTAAGAGTTCAAAGTTGTAACTTAAAGCTTCCGCTAGAATGCTCTGAGTTAGGATTCGTAATTGGTTTGGTATTATCCTGTGACCTCACCGTCTGTTTGTGGCATATAGTGTGGGGCCCCGGCCGGACCTTCGACTATACGTCATCTAACGGATGGGGTCGTTACATATTGCATTTCTGTTTTACTGGAGGGTCCTCCAATGCTTTGTTCTCCTTGCTTGCAGGTGGTCAGTTTTCCCCATATAAGAGTTATGTCTGAGGAAAACGCAAGACTGTACGTTTTCTTGGCGCATGGTTATTTTTGGTCGTGCGTTTTCCACAGGTTATTCTAGATAAGTGACCAGCCCGTGCGAATGCCTCACGCACGATTTCATCGAACCCGTGCGCGAAGGAAACATACGGTTGGCTTGTAGCCTTCTTGTTTTTCAGGCGGTTTGATCTTACTGCGATTACCCGTGCGAATTTATTCACGCATGGTTTCATCGAAACCATGCGCGAAGGAAACGAACGGTTGGCATGTAACCTTCTTGTTTTTCCGGCGGTTTGAGCTAACTACGGTTACCCGTGCGAATTGCTTCACGCACGGCGAAGGAAACGCACGGTTGGCTTGTAGCCTTCTTATTTTTTCGGCGGTTTGAGCTTACGGTGGTTACCCGTGCGAATTGCACGGTTCAACGCTTCTTCCCCGCAGGCTTTTACGTAAAGGTAATATCGCATGGTTTGCGCACAGTCGTGCGTCGAACCATGCGAGACCAATTTTCTTATAATTTTCTATTTAAGTTTCAGATTCTGCCATGGCCAGGGATATTCGGTCCAGCCTGCCTTTTCTGCTCCCAGGAGCGGGAAAACTAATCTCCAGCCCCTTTTTTCTCTCTCCACTAGGGGAAGCTCTTCCGGCCATCATTTCTCCTCTGAAAGCTTGCAAGAGCTCCGTCTCCGACCATCTTCATCTTCTCCGCCCTCCAAGCTACCAACCGAGCTACTTGTTGTTGTACTTGAGAAGCCCTCCATTCAGATCCGAATAGGCGACCACGAAGAGGATGGGTTAGAAGAAGGAAGTGACAACCCTTCTGGATCCCGGACCCCTTCCAAAGACCGAGCTAGGATGAGGATTGACAACCTTCACTTTCGGCCGAGAATCTTGGAGAGCTTTCGTGTGCTCGATTGTATTACTTCACTTCTACTAAACTTGTCATGTTCTAAACTTGTGCTAGTAACTTGTACTAGATAGCATTATTGCTCGAGTTTCATCTGAGTTTGTTAATGATGCTTTAATCTTTGGTTGTGTGTGAGCCATTCTACCCTTTGCTAGAAGTGAGCACTTGGAAGAGGTGTTTTCGACCCTCATTAGTTCTTTCACTACCACTATCAATCTTCGGAGTGATTCATCCGGGCGATGTGGTGAAGGCGACCCGCGCTAGTTCTTTATTATTGTAGCGTAGGATATCCAAATCAATCACCTCCTTATTCACTTAGTGCTTGCACTCATTTCTCTAAATTCTAAAACCCATGCTCCCTACTCGCGCTCCGCGAGAGATCGATACTCGGGGATGCTACTCCTCATTATTATGAATTGGCCGTGAACATTATTCTTACCGTTAGCACACCAATGTTGACTCAAAAGAGTCTAGACTTATGAGAGGATGATCTTCCTAGGAAGACGCCACTCTAGACTTGTGTTATAGGGATTAGTCATCTTCAACCTCTCCTTCCTTCTATATGATGATGGGGGATGGTTTCGTGAAGAGGAATGGCCTCATGAGGGTGAATAAGTGAGGAGGAATTTCTGATGTGATTTGGGAAGGTCGGCTAGAGGAGGAAGATGAACCGATGTTTTTCATTCTGCCTTACGATGTGATGCGTGCAGAAATCTGTGTTCTGCACGCAGCAACTTTCTCGGCCATTTTTAGACATGAAATGGCCAGATCTTAGCTTTCGACTAAACACAAAAATCGTAGCCCATGAAAATAACTTTCCAATGAGTGGTTATACGTCTTCAGGGAAATTCTATAGCCACAGGAAAGTCTGATCGAAGTAGAGGCCTTACAGGCTAAGCGTACAGAAAATGTATTCTGTATGCAGCAGGCTTTGGAGTCAATTTCATATGTAATACAGTCTGATCTGGTTTGTAGACTGAACATGAAAGTTATAACCCATGGAAAGACCTTTCCATCGAGGGGTACACGCATTCACCGGATTCCTATAGCCTCGGGAATATCTTGTCGAAGTTGTTGTCCAGAAGGTGTTATGCACCTGAATTTCCTGGGTTAGTGTAGAATCGGGTTTGGACTCAGTGGAGATCTTGTAAACATTTTCGTTGAGGTTTTGGCGAATTATAATATTTCTAACTGTGATGATTCAATAAGTGATGAAATTGTTGATAGACCCCAAGTGAACGAATGGTAATTCGTCGATTAATAACAAGATTGTCTTAAACTTGTGTATTTGGTCGGTGTTGATTGTTATGAACATGTATTGTTGATAGTTAGATGATTAACTCATGTGTGCATGAATGATTGAGTTTGGTAAAAGAGTTGTAATCGGTGATGTTAAAGTTATGTGACCATAGTATGAGGTGGTTCGCCGAAAGAATGATGCATGGTCATGAGGCTTGTTATATAGGGAAGTCTAAGACGGTCCATTGTATGAGGTGGTTCGCCACCTATGTTTGTGGTAAACCCTTAAGGTACCTTGGGCATAGGATTGTGAAAGGGTGTGAGTGCGGGTGTTTGATCGTGTTGGTTAGTAATCTTGAGAAGAGTTATAAATGGACGATTGGGCTTAGTCCTCATGTTTGATCTGAGGCTCCCTTCGTGCCACGATGATGTGGTATTGCATGTGGTATGAGTCGACACGCGGTGTCATAATCCTGGGTTAAGGGTAGCGTGGCAGGTCTACGGGCTCGCCAATCGTCACATCGATGGGAGTCAACAGATAGACTTTGGGTGGTTGGGCTTGATCCTCAGTGTTCATGTCCCGAGGCTCCTTCCGTGCCAAGTGAACGGTTGGGCTTTGTCCTCGTGCTTTTTCCAAGGCTCCTTCCGGGTCACAACATAGGCCAGTTTGGGGCTTGGTTCTCGGTGCACATCTACCCGAGGCTCCTGCTGAGCCGTAGTACGCGTGTGAGCTCCGTTGTTGTGTTCTTAGCATTGAGGCGTATGAAGGCCTAGGCTTCGTAGTGTGGATGCCAGCCTAGTAGTGGAGATGCCCGCTCTATTGTCACTGTCTGGCAACGACGAATGATGCCTGAGAGGTTAGCTACCTACTCGAAAAGTGGGAACTACAAGTCTGTGTCGACATAGCAATTGCATGTGTGTAATCATGGGTGAGTCATTGCATTGCATACATGTCATTACACTTCATTGCATACACAAGATCCTCATCGTATAAGATAGTATGGGCACTCCTATATGATAAGTTACTTACTGATGAACGATCCTCAACTTATATGTTTGTATGGACATTCATATAAGTTGAGTTACTTTCCGTTATAGCTTTATATATTCTTATGCTGTTGTAGATGGTAGAATTGCTAGAATAAGATGTTACTCACTTATTAAGCTGCTTTACATACATGATGATATTCAGTCTTTACCACCTGCTTGTACTTATGCTTACATACAATATATATATTGTACCTTTGTCCATTTATCCGCCCGGTACCGAGAAGTCGCCGAGGGAGAGGATGTGAAAGCCACTTAGTCTTTATGACTAACGGTTGTTACGTCTTCCTTTTTAGGGGAAAACCACGCAGGTAGAGCAACCGCAGATTATGCAGCAGGACAGCTAGGCCAGGACGACAGGGCCTGAAGGGACGGTGTTGTCGCTACCGTCAGTTACTGATGTGAGTGTGAGGGATTTTCTATGTAGCCCTTTTGGGCAAAGTTTTTACGTACTCCGATTCTAGAAGCTTGTTGTAGCTTCTTTATATGTTATACTTTTGGGCGATTATATGCTTTTTGTGGATTTTAAAAGTGAGGGGTTAGATCTGGTATACTCTAGAGGGGGGGTGAATAGAGTATTCTTTGGGTTTTAAAACTTGATGTAAATAAATAGTTGTTCCTAAACCTATATGATTTGTCACAGGAAAAAAACAAATATAAGTAATCAAAACCACAGCAACCTAACTAGCACAGCCACAGCAAGAACAAGAAGAAAAGGAATCCAAACAACACAAGAATTTTATAGTGGTTCCCCAACCTAGATGCATCCACTCTTCTACCACCCTGGTAGGAATCCACTCAGTTTTTGTATAAGGTGACTGCCACCAATGAGCTTTTGATCATGTGCTCAAAAACCAAACCTCAAATCTTTTGATCAGGTGACTTGCAACCAGGAATAATTTTGAAGGGAATTAAAACCCTGTATATAGTGGGGTGAGAGAATGATTTTGTCTTCTCTTTCTCAAATACAACTGAGAAGACTTTTGTGGATATTGACTTTAGCAAAGAGCTCCTCCTGAGATATTGAATTGTTCAGGAAGGTGGAACTTTGCTGCAGGGTGATAGGCCTTCAGACTTTTTTCTTTGACCAGAAGATCTCCAGGAACTTCTTGACTGATGTTGTAATTATAGTCCTTTGAAGAATCCTGAGATGAGGACAAAAGAAGACTCTTGATTATTTATGGTTGTTCTTCTTCTTCAACTTAAAGTTCTTCCTCTGGTCTTGCACTTGTTTCTCTCTATAACTTTGTTCTGTGTACTCTGTATCTCAGAGTGTTGTATGAAGAGAGAGAGAGAGAGAGAGAGCAGAAGATGCTTGTTCATTGTTGTTGTTCTGTTCTTCTGTATGTCTTGTGGTTCTCTATTTCTTACCAGAAGGAGGAAAATCCCTTTTATATTTTACATATAAATTTGCTTTTTGAATTTTGAATTCCTTCCTGCATTCAATGCTGACGGCCTTGAGAACATTTGCATTGATTGATTTCCCCAACTGACCCTTTGAAAAATGGCAAGAAATAATCCTGACGAAGACCATAACTAATGCTCAGTCTAACGGTAATATTCAGAGAATATTTTAGCATTAATTATGCAGGAATTATTGCATTATAATAGGGACAGAAGGATGAAAATAACCAAGTCTGGATTTGTCGAGTCAGATCCACGATCGTCAGCCTCAGAACTGCTGACTACTGGTTGATGAATCTTTCCAATTCTGTGCACCAAGATCATCGAGCTGAGAACCAAGTTCGTCAACTGGAGTTTGATTCTAGACTTAGAAATATTGAGATGTTTTCTTGACTTGAGTGTTGAAGCAGATGATCCAAAAATCGTCGACCTGAGAACTGAGTTCGTCGAGCTGAGCACGACTTTCGTCGACCTGAGTTCGACGAACGTCGAACTATTTTTATGAGTCTTGATATTTCTCTAAGTCTTGAATCTTTGGCAGAATGTTGATGGCTAGTCCATGCATTGTTGACTCTAAGGACTTAGCCTAGACTCTAGGACACAACCATGACCCTTGCTATACATGTTGGGTCATATGATCCTAACTAAGTGAACCTAGCCCAAATCCAACTAGGGATCCGACAATCTCCCCTTATTTGGGTTAGATCACTAATTACAGCCTCAAAACAAAAATGTACAAAGCAAGAAAAACATTTATCTGGCAGAAAAGAAAATAGCATATGCAGCAGATATATATATATATATACAGTAAGCTTTGTATCATGAATGAGAAAATAGTTTTAATAATACCATAATCAAAGCAGTTCAAAATTTATTTCTTCTTCTACTTCTCCTTGTGCTTCTCCTCTTTGCTTTTGTCCTCAGGCTGAGTTAATATGATTTCCCTATTGAGATTGGCTGCTTCTTTCTTTGATATATATAGATCTGATGCTCCAATCACAGTCAGTGTTAAGGTTCTAGGCACAACAACCTCTGGGTGCAGTGCCATGTACTCTGCAGGATTGAAGACCTTCTTACTTACTTATAGTTTGTTCAGTTCCTTTTCTCTATAAGATGACATAGTGGTGAATTTTGATGGATCTTCTATTTCTTCTATAGCTTTCTTTATCTGTGATAGACCAATTAGCTCTTGGAGCCTTGCCATTCATAAATT
Source organism: Platanthera zijinensis (assembly GCA_039513925.1). Taxonomy (NCBI): domain Eukaryota; kingdom Viridiplantae; phylum Streptophyta; class Magnoliopsida; order Asparagales; family Orchidaceae; genus Platanthera; species Platanthera zijinensis. Next base: position 133,815,519 of record CM077092.1, read on the forward strand.
TGGATCAACATCCTGATTAACAGTTGATTGATCATCTTGAGGAGAGAGTAGGGTGACAGGTTTGAATTGTGTAGATTGAGCTTGAAAACTTATCATGCTATGCTTTTCATTACTTTGAGTATAAAGAGATTTAGGAGGAGCATCTTCACTAAACTTCCCTTTAAGCTTATGAGATTCACTATGCCTTCTGGATTGATGTTGAGGAGCTTGTTGTTGAGGAGGAGAGAATAAAGGCTTTTGGTAAACAATTTCTTTTATTTGCTCAGCTGAACTTGTATTCTTTTGCTGCTGACTACCACCATGGGATTGATGTCTGGATAATCTTTCCTGCCTTTGATAGGTTCTTGTGAAAGATGTAGGCTTAGAGGTTACATCTGAACTTTGAGGAGCAACTCCTGAGGCACCAGCAGCAGGAGGAGGAGGAGGACCTCTCCTAAACTTCTGAAGTGGAGGAGAGTATCTCTTGCTCTTCTTCCTTGCCTTTTGTTCATTCTTAGATAACCACATCCATGCTGGCATACCCTTATAGGAGGTAATATTTTGCATAATATAGTATGGTGTGTCATTTGCAGGATTGGTTTTAAGGGCAGAAGGTGGAGGAGCTTTCCTTTTCTTGGAGACTTTCTTTCTCTTGGGATCCTCATCTGAGTCTTCATCATCATCATCATCTGACTTTTGTGGATTGTCATATAGTGCATCTATTTCTCTTATTGTCTCATCAGGTATTGCAGATTTTGTAGTCATGGAGGGAGCTAGAGGAGGAGCTGGATAACTATACACATCAGTGCTTTCAGCAGCTGACTTATTTTCTTCTTCTATGTCAGCCATGATCAGTACATCTAGATCAGGCATTGGAGAATCATCCATAACAAAAATTGGTGCAAGGGGGGATGAGATAGTCGGGGAAACAACTCTGGGAGGAGACTCTGGAGTAGAAAAAGTGGCCTTGAGCCAAACTTTGGGGCTTATTGGTGTAGTATAAGGAATTATAGCCATGGATGGCTTATGCTGTCTGCTGGAAGGTTATTAAAATAGAATGTATCTATTGTTTCTGTTGTTGTCGCTTTCTCTATTTTTGCTGCTGCTTCTGCTATTTCTGCTGCTGCTTCTGCTATTTCTGCTGCTGCTTCTGCTGGTACATCTGTTGTTTCTGATGGTACATCTGCTGCTACTTCTTCATTGAGTATCTCCCCCTGCCTGGTTTCAGTGGCAACTGAAGCCAGGCCCCTTCCTAAAGAGGGAGCAGTAGAGAGAGCAGAAATTTGGACAGCATGGGTGGAAATGGATGCAGCAAGAGGGGAAATTGCCTCTGATATGATGGTCTGTAGGAGGGGTTTGAGAAGTTCAAGAAGTGGTTGGATAAGGGAGGGATCCAATTGTCGTGAGGCAGAGGTTGTGGTAGGGGGTGTTTGAATGGGGATAAAGGTTAGGATGGTAGTAGTTGGTGGAGTTAGAGATAGAGCATCTGGCATATGAGTGTCTTGAGGAAATTCATTTTGAGGAGAAGGAGTATTTAAGGGGGATGATAGTAGATTGAAGGTTTGTAGGGATGACAGGTTGGATAGGGGAATGTTAGCCAAGTGAGATGGAAGAGGAGATGAGGGTGGTGATGGTGTTGATGTATCATAATGGGGGAAGGAGTATGAGAGGGAATATGGGTTGGAGATGTTTGTATTGGGGATGATGGAGGTGTGGGAGTAGAGACTGTAATAAGAGTGGAAGGTGGGGTATGTTGATTTGCTAGCTGAGATGGAGTTTGGAGAGCTAGAGGTTGTGAAGTGGTGGATGGAACCTCTTCAATAGGGTGGGAAGTGGCTGGAGCAGCCCTTGTACTCTCTGAAGTTTTGATGGAAGAGGAGGTAGCCTTTGAGGGCATGGTGATGGTCCTCTCCCATTTGCTAAAGAAGGCACAAGTGAGCCTTTTGCTAGTATTATGAATGTGGTCGGGGAGACCAGGGATTCAGCATCCTTTTCCTTTAGGAAGATTCCTAGGATCCTTCCAAAACAAACCTCTTTCTTTGTATTCTTTTTCTTAATCAGATCAAACAGGATCTGAGCCCAGTTAACTTGTTTCTTATTCACCACTACACACATGACCAGGAATTGGTGCCTGGTGATGTAGTCATGGGCAGTATGCTTGTCCAGCAAGACTTTCCCTACAATGTCTACTAGAAACTTAAATTATGCATACAACTGTTTCTTCAGTAATTTGTTAGGGTTATCTCAAGAATAACCCATTTGGTTGAGCATCTCAGTATATTCCTCATTCTCAATTTCTAATTATTCTGTTCCATTATTCAATCCAAAAATTTTAGTTAAAACTTCGGGAGTAAGGGAGACGGCATTACCCGATATAGTTCCAGTCATCATATTCTCTTCTGTTGTGGAGGATGTATAGACCCACTCCCTGAGTTCAGTGCCAGGTATTTTAATCCTTGTAGAGAGAAGATTCTTCAACTGGTGTCCTTCAAGCAATTGCAGGATTTCCAGAAAGACGGGGTCAGAATATTGAAACGACTCGAAATCAACATCAAATCCAGTGTCAAATTTCATTGCCGCAAGAGCTCCTGATGGAATCGCCATGAGAGCACCTACAAGAGAAAAATGAAGATCAATTGCAAGGGAACTGAAAGGGCGGGACGGAGGTCAAAGAAAACCTAAACATAAGGTTTTCCAGAATATGAATCGACAAACTCCGTTCCACTAAAAGTAAATAATTCTTTGATCTGAGGTCGACGAAATAATTTTGAGTTAATCAATTCGTCGAGCTAAGTTTGAAGGTTTGAAGACATTTCGTCGAGATCCGTTCGACAAAATATTTCTAAAGTAGATTCGTCGATCTCAGGTCGACGAATATCTCAAGAACCTTTCCCAGTTCGTTGACCTCCGTTCGACGAACTTTGAAAAATTCGTCGAGTGCAGACAGAAACTAAACTAAGTCTTCTTCATTGATCATTCCAAGCTGATTTATAAAGAACAGGTGGTTTCTTTCATCCAGGAGTTTGGTGAAAATATCAGCTCTTTGTAAATCAGTGTAGATATAGACAAGTTTAATTTTGTTTTTGTCTACACACTCTCTAATGAAATGATGCCTAATGTCTATATATTTAGTCCTACTATGATAGACTGGATTTTGTGTTATAGCTATAGCACTTGTGTTATCACATAAGAGAGTTGAATTATTTAAGTTGAAACCATAGTACATGAGTTGGTTTTGGATCCACAGCATCTGGGAACAGCAACTGCCAGCTGCAATATATTCTGCTTCAGTAGTTGATGTTGACACAGATAACTGCTTCTTACAAAACCAGGACACTAATCTTATACCATGGAACTGGCAGATTCCTGAGGTACTCTTTCTGTCCACTCTACATCCAGCAAAGTAAGCATCTGAGTATCCAGTTAACTCAAATTCTTACTCAGTAGGATACCAGAGTCCTAGACTGGGACAACTCTTTATATATCTCAAAATTCTTTTTAGAAAAACTAGGTGAGATTCTTTAGGGTTCACCTGGAACCTAGCACAAAGACATGTGGCAAACATGATGTCAGGTCTGCTTGTTGTAAGGTATAGTAGGGACCTAACAATTCCCCTATATAATTTCTGATCAACAGGTTTTCCATGTGCATCAGAGTCTATTACAGCATTTGTAGTCATGGGTGTTTTCTTTACTGAGGCATCAGCCATCCCAAACTTCTTTATAAGCTCTTTAGCATATTTAGCTTGGGAGATGAAGATGCCATCAGGGAGCTGCTTTACTTGGAGACCAAGAAAGTAGGAGAGCTCACCCATGCTACTCATCTCAAATTTTGAATGCATGAGGTCAGAGAACCTCTTGCATAATTTGGGATCAGTAGACCCAAATATAATCTCATCCACATATATTTGTACTAACAAAGTTTGGTCCTTATGATTTCTAGTGAATAAGGTTTTATCTATTATGCCTCTAATGAATTTATGCTCTATCAGAAAGCAAGCTAAGATCTCATACCAAGCTCTTAGAGCTTGCTTTAGACCATAAAGAGCTTTATGCAATTTAAATACATGATAGGGATGAGTTGCAGAGATAAAACCTAGAGGTTGTTCAACAAAAACCTCTTTCTTTAGTACTCCATTCAGAAAAGCACTCTTTACATCCATCTGATATACTTTGGACTTCTTGTAGGCAGTATAGGCAAGAAACATTCGGATTGCCTCTAATCTTGCAACTAGTGCAAATGTTTGGTCATAGTCTATCCCTTCTTCTTGCCTATAACCTTGAGCAACAAACCTAGCCTTGTTTCTCATAATTATACCTTGGGTATCTAGTTTGTATCTATATACCCATTTGGTTCCAATGACTGGGTAGTCTTTGGGTCTTGGAACCAAATTCCAAACTCTACATCTTTCAAATTGGTTGAGTTCCTCTTGCATAGCAATAATCTAGTGGGGATCTTGCTCAGCATCTTTTATGGATTGAGGTTCAACTTGAGAGAGGAAACATTAAGACCCCATTTTTTCTTTTAAACACCGGGGTCTTAGGCCAAGAACCACTGCTTCGCGGTGACACCTTAACGCCATGAAGGGTCATCACCGCGAAACGTTGATTCTACTGGACAAATCGATCATAACCGCAGCAAGGAAATAGAGAACAACCAGTCCACAAAGATCAAATATATAGAAATAAAAGTCTCCACGAAGGGAGCGTCCACAGAATAATATATCAGAGTACTAAAATACGGGCTTATGCCCGGTACATCATGTCCTCACTATAAATCACTCATGCGGAAGCTAAAACAGAACATCTACTCAAGGTCGAGACTCATGGTCCCGGCTATATAATCTCCGGATCTAGACTGCCCCATCTCCATACGCACCGGTCTTTGGGGCTGCTCCCCCGTACTGGGCTCCACGATCCCCTAAATGATGTGGTCTGAAAACCGTCAGTCATAAAGAATAAGCCCTATCATCCCCTACCCCTTCCCCCATGGCTCCTAAGAACCGAGCGGAGAGGAAGAAAGGGAAGGACATGAAGGTGAAGATTAAATCAAAGAAACAGGTGGCAGCGGAACTAATCTAACAATTCTGTAATAAATAATGGCAATAAGACGAAATATGAAAAGTAACCTTCACTTATGTGAGAACACATAAGCCAAGGGGTCTTCTGCAAGGCTCCCATCGTATAAAAAGTCTCATACCAATTTATACGTTGCGGTGTCGGTTATAAAACAACAGTATATATATATATCAAAATTGACCTTAATTTATAAACTTGCCCACACAAGCTTATAGACTAACGGGTCGTTTTGCAAGTCATAATGTATAAGCGTCCCATTCCACTTATACCTTAGGTGTCTGGGGTTAAATGAATCGATTATGCTATGACATGCTAGTGGGTATGATGGAACATGCAAGTGCAACACACACACCCGACTTTGTGCACACAGACCTTTAGTTCCCCCTTTCGGAGCTATTACCTCCGAAGATACCTCTGTAGTGGCAGACGGAAGCAGTGGGTTGGGCCTCGCCCACCTCTAAACAAGTAAAGCACTACCGGTCAGACCTATCGTACGCCTCAATGCTTTGTGCACAAAGCGGACTCCTGCGTACTCTTGTCGGCTGGCGTACCGGACTTCTGTTGTCAAAGTGCTAACAACACTTGCCGAGTCAGCGTATTGGCGTCGGTGCATCGACCCTCCAATATCGAAGACCCACCACCTTAACTTTCTTTCCTTTTATGCACATGCAATATTTAATGTATCAAACTAATCGAGTCGAAGCTCCCCGGACCATTCCGTCCGTCTCTTAACTAATCGAGCCGAAGCTTCCCGGACCATTCCGTCCGTCTCTTAACTATCCAAGCCGAAGCTCCAACCTATCTTCCTGTACCATCTGTGTTTGTGAAATGTGCAACCCTAATTACAAAGTTACTCTTTTCAGCTTGTTAATACAGTTTTTGTTAACCTAGGACTGCCCCCGGTATTCCCTATGAATGGCTCTCAAAGGGAACTAGGAACTATGATGGTAGCTGAAGCTCATCGTTCCCTTTCGCAAGGAACTTATTGTTATTGGTTGATTCCCCTTACCCATTTCCGTTTCATATTACGCTAGATCTATCCTAGGGTGAATTTTACTCTTCCTCTCCTCGGGGAAAGACGATCTTTCGTCGAATCCGAGCACCTCTTAACTCTAGCCAACACCACTTCTCACTAACCTTCTAATCCTTATATGGTTAACACTTTCACATCCAACAAATTCAGCAGATTAACTAACTCCAACGCTGTGTCCCATCATATCCTATGACTATTAACACAAATTGCTAATTGCAGACTATCTTATGTTATATGTCGAACCAGATAGGAAATGATCCAATACTCATCCAAATGCCCTAACTTATTTACTGGAGGTATATCATGATATAATTAGCCTATAATCAGAAAATTATAATTTTTCCTAATTTATCTGGCATTTAATTAATTTCCTCAAAAATTCCAAGGGCTACCGGTTTGAACATGAACTACCCAAAGTACTCATGCAAGATGTCCAACAAAATTATTATAAATATTATGTTATCTCAATATAGTAAATCCAAAGTATCACAATTTTTCTATCATCAAAAGGGCACTAAAACTATTTTAGCAATATTTTCTATCTTTCGTTATTTATGAATCAAGTACAGATAATATCCATCCAAAAATTATAAATTAATTAAACTATGCAGATACAACTTTAAAAATAGAATTGGCCAAGTTTCATAATTTTTCAGCAAGTATTAATCTCTGAATAAATTAATTATCAAAACTCTCCATAAGGTGGACATGTAAAGAAAGTGCTGTAACTAAGAGGTTAAAAATCATGAATAAATGTCTACAAGTATCTAATGGCCTGAAAGTCTCAATTCCGAAGCCTCGCAATTTTTCAACAGCAATATCATACATAATTAATTTTTAAACCATAAATCCCCTTTTTAACATTTGTGAATGAAGTACTAGATTTACTCAACTAAAAATTATACAAAAATTCAGGAGCAACCATTCTAAGCTAAAACATTTAATTTCAAGATTTCATGGGGTTTCAATTGACAGAAAGATCTAAATAATTAAAACGTCAATTAGGGCTATAGCAAACCTTACAAATAAAGTGCTAGAAAAAACATCATAAAATTCCAGTAAAATTGTAATAGGTTCTACCCATTGCAAAACTCACTCTACCCGAGTTTCACAGCTTTTAGATAATGTTTAGTGATTGATTTTACATATTTGAGATTTTACCCTAAAAATAAGGTTAGGATTTTGAGGTATCTACCTATCACCAAATCCTCCGATATTCCATGCAGATGATTTATATTATTCTAAGGTCGACTCTACTAACTTTCAAGGCAAAACAAGGGCATTTGCCCCCATGTCCTTCACAACCCTCAAAACCCTCCCTTTAGGGTTTGAGTTTGGATCCTAGGGTAAATCAACCCTAAACCACACCATTTTTCTCCAAGTGGGTTATAATAACCCTTCTAAGTCAGTGGTCAAAATATCAGCCTCTGTTGAGGTGATTTGACCGTTCCAACCTCTTAGTGCACTTTTTACTCAAAAACACCTCATTAATGCCTAGTTAAGGATAGGTGATTTCTCACCCAAAACTCATCCAAATGAGTTGGAATTTTGTACAGAGCTAGGTTTTATAGCCAGGGACCACTCACCAAAATTTGGGAGGGTTTGGTGGTCATTTAACCACCTAAATAATTTACTCTAACTTTATTAAATTAAAACAAAAACCTTAAGCAAAGTATCTCCAAAAATTACCATTTTTGGACAGCCTCTAGGTATGGCTAATGGAAACCACCTACCAAAATTTTAAGTCATTTGGACAAGGGACGAAGAATGAGCATTCATTTTAGTTTTTGCCCAACTCTAAGTATAGCTCCCACTAAAACAGGTGTTGCGGTCAAAACACTTACTCAAACAAGTTGAAATTAATTTTAAATTAATCTAATCTCAAAGGGCTACAACTTTTGTGACTGGCCATTTTTCCTAAATCGGCCTCTAAATGTCTCGTTTTGCAGCATCAAAATGCTCCTATTTAATGTATATTTTCCTTATATACTATATACATAATTTTTATATTATAAAATTGTTTTTACTGTTCATCTCCTACAGAACCCGAAAACCTGAACTCAGGAAAAATATATTTCCTGTAGCTCTTCCGCGATTCGTCGCCGGCCGGCCGGTCACTTCCCTGGCCAGCCAGCCACCACCACCTCCTCCGTTGAGGCGATGTCTATCGGTCGGCGGTGGTTTGGCCGCCGGAGGTGGCGTTTTCCGGCGGACCCGAAAATATATTTTTCATGGTTTTTCCACGAAAACGCAAGATAGGTCCGGCTCTGTTGAGCACGAACTTCCTTTCTAAGATCCTAAGATCTACCCATAAAAGAAGAAGTAGAGGAGGACCTTGTTCGCGGTTTGGAGGCGAGATGAACGTCGGGTTGTCATGGCGCGGTGGTGGCGTTGCCGAACTTTTCCTACAGCAAGAACAACAACTCTAATCCATTTGGTCAAGAGTGTAAACTTCTCATCTTGCTCCAAGGGGGCTTTTATAGATCACCAAGTGGGGAGGGGAAAGGGTAAAGCATTTAAGGCCATAAAAGCTCTCCTCTTAATAGTATTTTTGTTATAGTGGGGGAGTGGAAAAGGTGGAAGATGAAAAGATGTGTCCAGGTGGCGATTTCCTATTGGACCAACACTTCCTCATTTTATTAAGTACTTAGAGAAAGAAACGGCCAATAAATACTCCTGCTGTAACTTCCCATAATCAGAGTTAATTATGGCATGTGTTAAAGTAATTTCAAGCCTGGCTGATATTTCGGCCTTTGTCACGGGAATGACACATAGGTCACGGGCGTGACACTAGTCCATTCGTCGTTCTCGAGTCGACGACCGATTTTTCTGCATCGGTTCACGGGTCACTCCCCCCCCCCATGTCACGGGCGTGATACGTTTGTCACGGGCGTGACAGGTGTTCTTCGGTCGACATTCGTCGATTTGAGGTCAACGGTCGGTGGGGGCGTCACGCCCTAGGTCACGGGCGTGACGGGCCTTTCACGGGCGTGACCAACCCGTGACATGAGTTCTGAGCTCAGCGATCAGCTTCCTGATTTCATCGATCATCGAAGGAAGTCACGGGTGTGACGGGCCGGTCACGGGCGTGACAGGTGTTCTTCAGTCGACGTTCGTCGTTCTGAGGTCGACGGTCGGTGGGGGCGTCACGCCCTTAGTCACGGGCATGACGGGCCTGTCACGGGCGTGACCAACCCGTGACATGAGTTCTGAGCTCGGCGATCAGCTTCCTGATTTCGTCGACCATCGAAGGAAGTCACGGGCGTGACGGGCTGGTCACGGGCGTGACCAACCCGTGACACGGGATTCGGTCGACGGACTTCGGAGGATTGCGTCTTCGGCTAGCCGTCGTGCCTGACCATATTTTTAGATCGGTTACTGTAAATTTATGGAGTTTATGGGGGTTCTGTCACGGTAGACCGACTCCTAGGGGTCTAGCCGGAAATGGGATGTTATAAATCCAAATAAACAAAACAAAAATTTCATCCCCAAAATTGAGGTTAAGCCTATGGGGATTTCTACCGGAATAAAATAAACATGTAACATCCCATATGGTTTTCCTATTGAGTCGAAGCGACTACTTGTTCAATAAACGAAGGCAATTCCCCAATAAACAAAAGATTAGCCCCTACTTTCCTGACTGAGTGTGCATGCCTAGGTTCTCAATTTCCCTTATCTAGTCCTACCGGTTCAATACAAGAAGGTAATTTGTAGTATACCGAGAGGTGGTGAGGTATACCTGACTGAACAACTCCGGGTATTTTTGCCTCATCAGGTCCTGCGGTTCACAGGTGTGCTCCTCCTGACCGTGGTTCCTCCACAAAACCTTGACTAAGGGGATCTTCTCGCGGCGCAAGATCCGTACTCCTTTATCATCGATCTGAACCGGCTCCAAGTGAACATACCGGTCTAAAGCTACCGGCCCTTCGGTGGTCGAAATCTGTTGCTCCAGGCGTAGTAGAGCCCTCCTTAGCGAAGAAATGTGGAAGACGTCGTGCAGAGCTGTCAGCTCTGGTGGCAACTCCAGCCTGTAGGCTAGGGCCCCGATCCGCTCCAGGATCCTGTAAGGGACCATATACCTAGGGCTGAGCTTCTTCCTCCGACCGCGCACCCGTGAAACTCCATGCATGGGTCGGATCTTCAAAAACACTTGGTCCCCCACCTGAAACTCCACCTGACGATGTCGGGCATCATAGTACTTAGCCCGTCTGCTCTGCGCCACTAACATCATGTCTCTGATCAGTCTCACCTGAGCATCGGTGTCTTCAACAAAATCCGATCCCAACACCTTCGGATCCTCGTCCTGAATCCAAGAAAGCGGGGTCCTACATTTCCTTCCTTACAAGGCTTCGTAAGGCACCATCTTGATGTTGGACTGGTAGTTATTGTTATAGGAGAACTCGACTAGGGGTAATAGCTTCTCCCACGGTTCCCCACGGTCCAAAATGCATAGCCTCAAAAGAACTTCCAGCATCTGATTGGTGCGTTCCGTCTGCCCATCCGTCTGGGGATGGAATGCGGTGCTGAAGGTCAATCGCGTGCCTAAGTAAGCCTGTACGGATCTCCACTCCCTGGAAGTGAACCGGCCATCCCGATCCGACACGATCGTCTTGGGCACCCCGTGATATCGAACAAACTACTCCATAAATCTCCGCACTAGTACTCCCACAGAGTCATCCTTCCTGATCGGAATGAATCTGGCCACCTTCGTCAGCCGATCGACGATGACCCAAATCGAATCGTTTCCCGTCCGTGATCGGGGGAGGCCATGAATGAAATCCATCGCGATGTCCTCAAATTTCCACTACGGCACCGGAAGTGGCTGTAGCAATCCTGCGGGGTTCCTGCACTCCGCCTTCACCAGCTGGCATACCTCGCAATGAGTCACGAAGTATGTAATGTCCCTCTTCATCGCTGGCCAAAACATCATCTTCTTCAAGTCTGTCGTCATCTTGGTGATCCCCGGGTGTATAGAATATCTGCTACAATGTGCCTCTGCCATAATGTCCTCCCAAATCTGGCCTGTTGCGGGTATATAGACCCTACCTCTAAAATATAGCAATCTATCTCTCAATGAATAATCTCCCGTCGAACCCTCCTCCAAGGCTTGGAATATCGGCTCTACCCATGCATCTGCCCTCTGTCTGTCCCGGATGCGGTCTCGAATATCATCTATGGCAACCATCGATGCTAGATACTCCATATACAGCTCTGGATCATTCTCGGACACTAGGGATATCTGCATATCTCTGAAATATCAGACCAGTTCCATGGAAATCAGTTGTGGTCCCTTCCCTTAGGTATCTTCTCTCCGGCTCAGAGCATCTGCCACCACGTTTGCCTTCCCGGGGTGGTAGTGCATGGTGTACTGGTAATCCGACAGGAACTCCACCCAACATCTCTGTCTGATGTTGAGTTCTTTCTGTGTATCCACGAATTTCAAATTCTTGTGATCTGAGAAGATGTCACAGTGAACCCCGTAGAGGTAGTGTCGCCAAATCTTCAGAGCAAAGATCACTGCACCCATTTCCAGATCATGCATCGGATAGTTCTTCTCATGTATCTTCAGCTGTCGGGAGGCGTAGGCTATTACGTGCCCGTTCTGCATCAGAACGGCACCCATCCCCTGGTAGGAGGCGTCCGTGTACACCTGGAATCCCTCCCTTCCCGACGGAAGAGCGAGAATGGGAGCCGAGGTAAGCCGACCTTTAAACTCCATAAAGGCCGCTTGGCACTGTGGCATCCAAATGAAAGGGTATTCATTCTTTGTCAGGGATGTAAGATGGAGTGCAATCCGGGAAAATCCTTCGACGAACTTACGGTAATATCCGACAAGTCCCAGGAAGCTCCGTACATCTGTGGCTGTCTTCAACGGTGGCCAATCCTAAACTGCCCGAATCTTGGCCGGGTCTACTGCCAACCCAGCACTGCTGATAATATAACCTAAGAAGGCCACCTCCTTTAACCAAAACTGGCATTTGCTAAACTTCGCGTACAGCTGGTTCTCCCGTAGCCTCTCTAGAATCAACATCAGGTGTCGTGTATGCTCCTCCTCCGTCTTTGAGTAGATGAGGATGTCGTCAATAAATACGATGACAAATACATCCAAATACTCCTCGAATACCCGGTTCATGAGGCTTGTAAATGCTGACGGCGCATTTGTGAGCCCGAAGGGCATCACTGTAAACTCAAATAGTCTATATCTACTTCTGAAGGCGGTCTTCGAAATGTCCTCCTCTCGAATCCGTAGCTGGTAATAACCTGACCTCAAGTCAAGTTTCGAGAAGAAATGCGCTCCCTCCAGTTGATAAAACAACTCGTCAATTCATGGCAACGGGTTTGTATTCTGGACCGTCAGTCTGTTCAGTGCTCGATAATCAATACATAAGTGGATACTTCCGTCCATCTTCTTGACAAACAATAACCGGGCTCCCCACGGTGAAGAGCTTGGCCAGACAAACCCTGTGATGTAATAACGACCATGATATGGACGTCACTATGCTAACGGACACCTAATCGTCACAGAACAATAAATAAAAGGAGAGAACACCGACCAAAAGCGACCGAAAATTGGTCGGTTGGTTCCCAAAATCCGGGACTCGATACCACGTCCTTAGGACCTACCTCTCCAACAAGCACACAACTCACCATAAGCTGGACTCGATACAACGTCCTTAAGACCTACCTCTCTAACAAGCACACAACTCACTGCACCTACACAAGCATCTATTCATTTCAATTTAAGCCGTTTCAAGCGCAACAATAATTTTATTTTGGAGCGGCGGAAAACCTTTAAGAGCGAACAAAATTTGAGTCGTGATTAATTCCCTTGTTGGCACATAAAGTGCGCCGAACGGAAGAGCAAATCGAGGCTAGGCCAAGTCGCACTCCCGAGACAGATCTACCCGTTCCGGACAACAAGAGATTCAATAACAACACCTTCAAATTAAGATTTTGTAAGCGATGGATTTAAAAATCACGGAAAAAATGATGCATGAAAAACCTCCACAAACTAAAGCAAGAATCACACAACGGGAAGAGTTTACCCAACCGGGATGAAAGTTCACACAAAGATATGGTGGGAGAATCACTCTCTCCACAGATCCGCCGGCGTCATACCGAGGGGTTTGCAACCTTCTTCCACGGAGTCGCACCAAGAAAGCCGCGTTGGAGTCGCACCGAACGGATGGAGGGAGCAAGGGGGGTGGCGGCTTCACACCACTCAAGGGGGGCGGCGGCTTCACACCACACAAGGGGGCGGCGGCTTGGAGAAAGCCTTGGCCGAAATTCTCTTAGGAGGGAATTTTTTTAAGTTTCAATTTCAATTCCCTTTTTCCTCATAATCACCTCCTTAAATAGGAGTTTACAACAACTCTTAGCCCTCCATGATGGAGATGTAATCTCATCCATCCGAATGGCTAAATGCACACCAAAATAAAAATTGTTCAAATTAAAAAATAAAACCAAGCCATGAATATAAAATTATCACTTAAACATAAGATAATTTTATATTCCCAAAATATAAAATAAAGTGCATGAAATAATAAAATTAGGCTAATTCTTCATGGCGGTTTTAGCACGCCGCGGGCGGAGGTTGTAACGTGCACTTCCATCAGCGTCATCATGGCGTCTCAGATCTTTATGTCGTAGCGCCTCGACAACCAGGTCATCATCAGGTAGTGGTGGCGCTGCATCAATCCTCCCCCACTCAAAATCACGTATCTTTGATGCGTTAGTGGATAGGTAGCGGCGGAGAAGCTCGGCATCCAAACGTTGAAGCTCTGTCGCGAGTACCCAAGAGTCGTCTGAAGGGGGGCGGTCACGCCATCGGACAAGGAAGCGGTAAGTAGCACCATCCAGAGTAGTGAATGGTTCCGCAGCGAGTATCATATCTGGAGTGAGAAATGTCCGAGGAAACCTGGGAAATATGTCAGGAGTAGGAATAAAAGAAGGCAATGTACCATCCGATGTTATACCTGCGGGGATCGAAGGAGAGAGATCATCCGAACTACCACTCCCCAACCCATCAGAATTTTTAGTGGAGGGAGAAGACGACAGAGAATTCAACTCAGGTGGAGGTAAAACAAATAACGTCAAATTCGAGACATTAAAAATAGGGGAGATACCCCAATCAGTCGGCAAATCCAAAACGAAAGCGTTGTCACCTAGTTTCTTGATAATCTGAAAAGGGCCGGCGTGCTTCGGTACCAACTTCTTAACGGTGCCAGATGGAAAGAGTTCGGGAACTAAGCGGACTAGGACCAAATCGCCAACTTTAAAGTGTGACACCCTCCTATGTAAATTAGCGTGCGACTGATAAGACTCGTATTGAGCAGTCAAGGTAGCTCGTATACGTGCATTTAAGTCATGAATATATTGGGCGAAGGATTATGCAAACTGACTTGTCTTGTATGTTAAGGGCAACGGTACCAAGTCAATAGGCACAGGGGCCTTGTATCCATGGACAATCTCGTTTGGTGACAGACCAATAGACCGATTTTTGGAATTATTATAAGCTAACTGGGCGTGGGGAAGAATAAGATCCCACGTGCCTTTGTGATCGCTTACTAGGCATCTAAGAAGGCTACCCAAGCTTCGATTAACCACCTCCGTCTGCCCATCAGTTTGGGGGTGATAGGCAGAGGAAAACAATAGCTTTGTACCCATAAAGACCCAAAGCGTCTTCTAGAAATAACTTGTGTACTTAACATCATGATCCGAGACTATTGTCTTCGGCCTTCCCCGGTGACTAACTACTTCTTTAAAATATAATTTGGCGATATGAGACGCATCGTTAGTTCTGGTGCACGGGATAAAATATGCCATTTTGGAGAACCAATCCATAACTACTAAAATAGAATCGTGATGTCGTAAAGTAGTGGGTAAGCTTAAGACAAAGTCCATGCTCACATCTTCCCAAGGGTTGGAAGGAATAGGCAACGGCATATATAAACCAACGTTGTTTTTGGTGCCCTTAGATAATTGACAAGTACGGCAACTACTCACCACTCGTCCCACCATGGCCTTAAGTTTTGGCCAATAGAATTTTTCTTCAACTAACATAATGGTCTTATCCCTACCGAAATGACCACTCAACCCTCTGCCATGCATTTCCCAGATGATATGGAGACGTAACGACGA
Source organism: Platanthera zijinensis (assembly GCA_039513925.1). NCBI lineage: Eukaryota > Viridiplantae > Streptophyta > Magnoliopsida > Asparagales > Orchidaceae > Platanthera > Platanthera zijinensis. Next base: position 133,830,750 of record CM077092.1, read on the forward strand.
CTGCGGAATACATAACTTTCCAAGTCTAAATAGATAGTCGTCCTTAATGATGAAAGCCGATATGTTCGTGGGGGAGCTATCTTGGGCTAAAAAATATGCCTCCTGTAAATCGGGGCACATGTCGTACTTATCTTTGATGCACTCGAATCCTACCACATTAACCTCCATAGTTGTGACTAACAAGGTTAAACGACTAAGAGCGTCCGCGACTCGGTTGTCAGCTCTCTTAAGGTGTTTAAGATTGAAAGTGTATTCGCGCAAAAATGATACCCATTTAGCGTGGCGCGGGCTGATTTTGTGTTGACCATTAATGAATCGTAACGCCTAATGATCAGAAAGGATCACAAACTCCTTAGGGAGGAGATAGTGCCTCCAATTGTGCAGACATCTAATAACGGCGTAGAACTCTCTATCATAATTGGAGTAGTTTAATTTGGCGCCCGCCAACTTCTCACTAAAATAACTCACGGGGTGTCCCTCCTGACTCAAGACACCTCCAACTCCAACGCCAGATGCATCACACGTAAGCTCGAAGACCTTGGTGAAGTCGGGGAGACGCAACACCGGGGCTTCAGTCATAAGCTCTTTAACGCGATGGAATTCAAACGTGGAGGATTTCGTCCATATGAATTCGCCCTTCTTCATGCAGTCGGTAATGGGTGCCATAATGCTACTAAAATCGCGTATGAAACGACGGTAGAAGGAAGCTAAGCCGTGGAAACTACGCACCTCTCGAAGACTAGTGGGCTCGGGCCAGTCTCTAATCACTTAAACCTTTCCTGGGTCAACTCGAATTCCCTTAGAACCAACTATGTAACCTAAGAATTCAACCACCTTAACATAAAAGGTGCACTTCTTAAGATTCAGAAATAAGGTTTCCTTCCTTAAAGTGGTGAGGATTACTTTGATATGGGAAAGGTGTTCGGCGGGGGAGGTACTAAAGACTAGGATGTCGTCAAAATATACCACAAAAAACTTCCCCATATACGGCCTAAAGATGTGTGTCATCATCCGGGATAAGGTGCTAGGGGCATTGGATAACCCGAAGGGCATCACAAGCCACACATACAACCCGTCCTTAGACTTGAATGCGGTCTTCCACTCATCCCCCTCTCGGATCCGAATCTGGTGGTAACCACTTCGTAAGTCTAGCTTCGAAAAGATAGTGGCACCTGAAAGGACATCCAAGAGATCATCTAATCGCGGGATTGGAAACCTATATTTGATAGTAATTTTGTTGATTGCCCGACTATCAACACACATGCGCCAGGTGCCATCCTTCTTTGGGGCAAGGAGGGTGGGGACAGCACACGGGCTCATACTCGCTCTAATAAACCCCTTACGCAGTAAATCCTCTATCTGGGTTTGTAATTCTTGATGGGCGGCAGGGTTAAGACTATTGTCAGGTTGGTTGGGTATGGACGATCCTGGGATAAGGTCGATGGCATGTTGTATGTCTCTAAGCGGAAGCAACGATGATGGCAACTCATCCAGGTAAACGTCCCTAAATTCATCCAACAATACCCGTAGCTCTCGGGGTAAATCATCCAACACACCACTATCAGTCTTGACACCCATGAGAACAAGAGCGTACATCATGCCCTCAATGAAGGGGTCCTTCACAAATTCTTTCCTACCAACCAAGCTCAACGCCTTCCTCTCTACCAGAATGGTGGTATCCTTAGTCATCACTACCGATTCTTTTGGCACAGTCATTCTCAAGGTGATTGTCTTGCCGTTGAATTTGAACTCATATGTGTTAGCGCGACTATAGTGCATCATATCACGGTCATAGAGCCAGGGGCGGCCTAGTAACACATGACAAACGTCCATCGGCAGGACGTCGCACAAAACCTCATCCGTGTAGGATTTGAAAGACATGGGGACTAGGCATCGTTGGGTTACCTTAATAGTAACCTTACTAATCCAAGCAACCTGATAGGGGGTCGGGTGCGGCTCAACAGTCAAGGACATACGCTTAACGGTGTTCTCAGAAACGGCATTCACGCAACTACCACCATCAATAACTAGCTTGCATAACTTCTCGCCACTCTTAAAGATCAGGGAAAATATGCTCGTCCTCTTCCAGTCATCTACGGGATGAGGAGTGGTCAAGATACAACGCATCACCATAAGGCGATGATCATCCTCTAAGTCACTAGGGACTCCTTCGGGGTCGCTCTCCTCCACGACCTCGTACTCATAATTGTCAGGATCAGTGGCGGGATCTAATAAGGCTAGAGTTTTAATCTTAGTTGGGCATTCGTAGGCATAGTGACCTTGAACGCCGCAAGAGTAACAAGTGGTGTAAGCCTTGCTAACTTTCCCTAGAGGAACGCACTCACTGGCGGGGTTCTTAGTGTTTCGAGCGGTTATCATGACAGACTTCGACTCGTGGGATTTGAACTTTCCCTTATTAGGATATGTGGGAGAAGATGTCCCAGTGGTGGACTTGTTCTTCGCGTGAGAATAACGAGAATGAGCCTTAGAGGCTAAGTGTTTTTCAATGTCCAGGACAGCATTGAAAGTTGCGTTCAAATCTGTGTGCCCATTTCGCAGGAGCTTCCTTTGGATATCGGGGTAAAGCCCTTTTCGAAACCTAGATAAAGTGACTTTGGGGATCTCTTTTAAGTCACATCGCACCATACGGTCCTTAAGTTCACCCATATAGTCAGCTACCGAACTTGAGCCTTGCCGCAGGGTGGTAAGCTCATCAAACATCTGTGTCCGATGGTTTGCAGGGATGTACTGATTGGTCAATAAATTCTTCATTACAGTCCATCAAATAATTGGGTCTCCATTCCCAGTTCCTAGCCTACGCTCTTCATTCAACCAATAAGTTTTGGCACGACCAGTTAACTTCATCCTGGCAACTTGGACCTTTTGCGGGTCCGTGAGATGGTGCCAGTCGAAATAACATTCCATATCCACGGTCCAATTAAGGAAGTTTTGTGGATATCCCATGCCGTCGTAAGTGGGGGCCTCAATCTTGACGGCTCTAGTAATGTCAAACTCTCGCTCGTGGCATCGGCCTCGAGGGGGTACTCGGGGGGAGTCCCCATCAGAATCCGAATCGGGGCTTTGTTGGCACTGGCGGGGCAACTCAACATTAGCGGGTGGTGGGGGTAGCCTAGCTTTGGTTTGTATGAACTGGGTTAACATGTTCCTAAGTTCAGTCATCTCATTACGCAGCCCCTCTATGGCCTCGGTGTTGGGATCTATATGCTCATTTGCAGCCATCCTAGACGTAGATGGAGTCGAATATTCCGATCCTAGCCTAGTGCGCATTCAGGATTAGAAAAACCTTGGAAAGATGAATTTTCCTAGGGTTGTAGCTATACTGAAAATAATATATTTTTATAGATTCCCAAAGTGACTAACACGTAGATCGTTAAAAAAAATTGAGATTTCGCTGAAAAATAAGGATTTCAGCCCGCTATTTGCAGACCAACGGGACAAAATTACGATGTTCCAATTTGCAGGCTGACCTAACGAGGACGAATCGAAAAATTTTCTGTTTTAATGTTGCTGGAAATAAGGTCAGGAAGCTACAGAATTTTTTTCAAATTTTTTTGACAAGTTTTAAAATTCCGAGGGTTTTACTAAACGCAGACCAATCCGAAAATTTCAGATCTTTGAAAGTTCAGATCGACCATCGAAGAACGCAGAGAGGAGGTTTGCAACGTGGAAGTTGAAATGACCGCCTCTGATACCAAATTAATGTAATAACGACCGTGATACGGACGTGACTACGCTAACGGACACCTAATCGTCACAGAACAATAAATAAAAGGAGAGAATGCCGACAAAAAGCGAACGAAAAGGGGTCGGTTGGTTCCCAAAATCCGGGACTCGATACCACGTCCTTAGGACCTACCTCTCCAACAAGCACACAACTCACCGTAAGCCGGACTCGATACAATGTTCTTAAGACCTACCTCTCCAACAAGCACACAACTCACCGCACCTACACAAGCATCTATTCATTTCAATTTAAGACGTTTCAAGCGCAACAATAATTTTATTTTGGAGCGGCGGAAAACCTTTAAGAGCGATCAAAATTCGAGTCGTGATTAATTCCCTTGTTGGCACATAAAGTGCGCCGAACGGAAGAACAAATCGAGGCTAGGCCAAGTCACACTCCCGAGACGGATCTACCTGTTCCGGATAACAAGAGATTCAATAACAACACCTTCAAATTCTGATTTTGCAAGCGACGGATTTAAAAATCACGGAAAAAATGATGCATGAAAAACCTCCACAAACTAAAGCAAGAATCACACAACGGGAAGAGTTTACCCAACCGGGATGAAAGTTCACACAAAGATATGGTGGGAGAATCACTCTCTCCACGGATCCGCTGGCGTCACACCGAGGGGTTTGCAACCTTCTTCCATTGAGTCGCACCAAGGAAGCCGCATCGGAGTCGCGCCGAACGGAAGGAGGGAGCAAGGGGGGCGGCGACTTCACACCACACAAGGGGGGCGGCGACTTCACACCACACAAGGGGGCGGCGGCTTGGAGAAAGCCTTGGCCGAAATTCTCTTAGGAGGGAATTTTTTTAGGTTTCAATTTCAATTCCCTTATTCCTCATAATCACCTCCTTAAATAGGAGTTTACAACAACTCTTAGCCCTTCATGATGGAGATGTAATATCATCCATCTGAATGGCTAAATGCACACCAAAATAAAAATTGTTCAAATTAAAAAATAAAAGCAAGCCATGAATATAAAATTATCACTTAAACATAAGATAATTTTATATTCTCAAAATATAAAATAAAGTGCATGAAATAAAAAAATTAGGCTAATTCTTCATGGCGGTTTTAGCACGCCGCGGGCAGAGGTTGTAACGTGCACTTCCTTCAGCGTCATCATGGCGTCTCAGATCTTTATGTCGTAGCGCCTCGGCAACCGGGTCATCATCAGGTAGCGGTGGCGCTGCATCACCCTGCCTCTGCTAGTTCCTGCAACTGACTTCGGAACTCTGTCAACTCTTTCGGGGCCATCCGGTAAGGGGCCCTAGATGCCGGCTTGGCCCCCGGCACAAGCTGTATCTTGAAGTCCTGCTCCCGATGCGGAGGTAGCCCTAGCAGCTTCTCTTGAAAAACGTCGACAAAATCTCGTACTACTGAAATGTCCGTCATAGATTCCTTGCCCTACGCCATCTCAAATAGAACCTGATAAACCTCATCCCCCTGTAGATGGGCCTTAACGGCCTGTACCAAAGATAAGAGTATACGATAGGCAGGTCTTATAACTTCGATGATAATGAAAGAGTATCCATGCCTCACGGTGATCCTCTTCGCTTGGCAATCAATATGGGCATGGTTCTAGTGCAACCATACCATGCCCAGGATCAAGTCGTAGTCTGTCAACATCAAAAGCATCGCTGGAGCCTCAAACGCCTTTCCACCGATTCCTACCTCCATATTGCAGTGGTCCGAGGTAAGGAGTTAAGATCCATCGGGTAGTCACACCCTCATCACTGAGCCCGTGAATCACTCCACGCCTTCCAATCCTTCTACGAATGTCTCCGACACAAAGGAGTGAGAAGATCTGGTATCGAAAAGCATGCGGGCAGGCTTGCCGCTGATGAAGACTATACCTGGGGTGGTTAAATGTCCTAGGATTCTATAACGAGTTTTTCTTTCATATTTATTCTATCTAGTGAAGTTCTACAAAATTTGTCAACTGAGAAAAAGGATAATTCTTTTTAAACAATTAAACATGTCGGCGTACCTACTATAAACTGCTCTGGGTTCCGAGGCTGTGCAAGGTCCAAAGCATACACCTGCTCCCTTTCTTGTCTACGATCTCCCCCTTGGTATCCACATCCTCGGCCACGACCTCGGCCCCCAAAATACTGCGCTGGCTGGGCAGCCGGTGGAGCTGGTGGGGGTGCCCCTCTCATAGGGCAATTTATGTGGATGTGCCCAACCTGATGGCAGTGAAAGCACTCTGGCGGGGGATACGCCATACCCCGGGTCTCCGCATCTTATGCATCTGAAGAGGTTGAGGGGCCAATATCACCTGCTCCCTCGGCTCCTGCCTCACTTCCTGACGAAGTTGGTCCTCTATACTTCTCCCATCTGGTATAGCACCTCGCCGTTGATCATTTCAGGCTCTCCAGCCCTGATCCTCTGCTTGCCGCTTCCGGCATCGAGTGGTGTGCCAATCAGCCTCAATCCTCTTTGCCATCTCCAAAATCTGGGAGATAGGCCCGTTGGATACAAACAACAAGGCCTCCCTCAGCTCCTCTTTCAGGCCCTTATAGAACCACTTGATGTACCCTGCTTCGTCCAGCTTGTAAGAATCTGCATATCGAGCCAAATGGTTGAACTCCTGATGGTACTCCACCACCGTCCTGGTGCCCTGCTTCATCTGTAAGAAACGCTCCTCCAACTCATCCCTGGCCGACTACGGAACAAAAGTCTCCTGCAGCGCGGCCCTGGACTCTTCCCAGGTAATTTCCGCAACCTCTCTCTCGGCAAATGTCGTGTCCAGCACATCTTCCACCACCTCTTGGCATGGAACTCCAGGCAAGAGACAACCAAAGCCACCCTCTCCTCCCAGGGGCACCGTATCCCGGTCAGTATTTCGTACATAATATCCAGCCACTCTTTCGTCTGAACTGCCGACTCTGTCCCCAAGTAGGACGGGGGAGAAAGTCCTCGGAAGATGCTTAACCAGTTGGCCCCCGGGTTTGGCTGCGGAGCCGGAGCCTGTTGAGTCCGGAAGGCCTTAAGGATAGTTGTAAGAGTCTGTCCCATGTCTGACTGAAGGAAAGGATTGGGGACCGGTGGAGGTGGTGCAATATTTGGAGTCTGTCGGACTCCGCCCTGTGGTACAGGCTGTGCTGGAGGCTGCATATCAAAAACCGTCTGTAAGAAATTGACTTAAGCCTAATTAACAGTGGACAATTACATGTGATCCCCACATGGGCACACCACGCTTCCGCTGCTTAGTTTATTCCCAAACTAAACTCGAACGGTGGTGACCCAGGGTTAGTGGACTGTTACTCGATCTAGGTTTGCTCTGATACCACTTGTAAGACCCCATTTTTTTATTTTAAACACCGAGGTATTAGGCCTAGAACCGCCGCTTCGCGGTGACACCTTCAAGCCCTAAAGGGTCATCACCGCGAAACGCCGATTCTGTCGGCCAAATCGATCATAATCGCAGCAAGGAAATAGAGAACAACCAGTCCACGGAGATCACATATATAGAAATAAAAGTCTCCACGAAGGGAGTGTCCACAGAATAATATATCAGAGTACTAAAATACGAGCTTATGCCCGGTACATCATGTCCTCACTACAAATAACTCATGCGTAAGCTAAAACAGAACATCTACTCAAGGTCGAGACTCATGGTCCCGGTTGTATGAACTCCGGATATAGACTACCCCATCTCCATGCGCACCGGTCTCTGGGGCTGCTCCCCCGTACTGGGCTCCACAATCCCATAAATGATGTGGTACGAAAACCGTAAGTCATAATGACTAAGCCCTATCATACCCTACTCCTTCCCCCATGGCTCCTAAGTACCGAGTGGAGAGGAAGAAAGGGAAGGACATGAAGGTGGAGATTAAATCAAAGAAACAGGTGGCAGCGGAACCAATCTAGCAATTCTGTAATAAATAATGACAATAAGACGAAATATGAAAAGTAACCTTCACTTATGTGAGAACACATAAGCCAAGGGTCTTCTGCAAGGCTCCCATCGTATAAAAAGTCTCATACCAATTTATACGTTGGGGTGTCGGTTATCAAACAGCAGTATATATATATATATATAAATTGACCTTAATTTATAAACTTGCTCACACAAGCTTATAGACCAAGGGGTCGTTTTGCAAGTCCTAATGTATAAGCGTCCCATTCCACTTATACCTTAGGTGTCAGGGGTAAAATGAATCGATTATGCTATGACATGCTAGTGGGTATGATGGAACATACAAGTGAACCACACACACCAAACTCTGTGCACACAGACCTTTAGTTCCCCCTTTCGGAGATATTACCTCCCAGGATACCTCCGTAGTGGCAGACGGAAGCGGTGGGTTGGGCCTCTCCCACCTCTAAACCAGTAAAGCACTACTGGTCAGACCTATCGTACGCCTCAACGCTTGGTGCACGAAGCGGACTCCTGCATACTCTTGTCGGCTGGCGCACCGGACTTCTGTTGTCAAAGTGCTAACAACACTTGCCGAGTCAGCGTATTGGCGTCGGTGCATCGACCCTCCAATACCGAAGACCCACCACCTTAACTTTCTTTCCTTTTATGCACATGCAAAATTTAACGTATCAAACCAATCGAGCCGAAGCTCCCCAGACCATTCCGTCCGTCTCTTAACTAATCGAGCTGAAGCTTCCCGGACCATTCCGTCCGTCTCTTAACTATCCAAGCCGAAGCTCCCAACTATCTTCCTGTGCCATCTGTGTTTGTGAAATGTGCAACCCTAATTACTAAGTTACTCTTTTCAGCTTGTTAATACAGTTTACGTTAACCTAGGACTGCCCCCGGTATTCCCTATGAAGGGCTCTCAAAGGGAACTAGGAACTATGATGGTAGCTGAAGCCCATCGGTCCCTTTCGCAAGGCACTTATTGTTATTGGTTGATTCCCCTTACCCATTTCCGTTTCATATTACGCTAGATCTATCCTAGGGTGAATTTGACTCTTCCTCTCCTCGGGGAAATAGGATCTTTCGTCGAATTCGAGCACCTCTTAACTCTAACCAACATCACTTCTCACTAACCTTCCCATCCTTATATGGTGAACAATTTCACATCAAACAAATTCAGCAGATTAACTAAGTCCAACGTTGTGCCCCATCATATCCTATGACTATTAACACAAATTGCTAATTGCAGACTCTCCTATGTTATATGTCGAACCGGATAGGAAATAATCCAATACTCATCCAAATTCCCTAACTTATTTACTGGAGGTATATCATGATATAATTAGCCTATAATCAGAAAATTATAATTTTTCCTAATTTATCTGGCATTTAATTAATTTCCTCAAAAATTCCAAGGGCTACCGGTTTGAACATGAACTACCCAAAGTACTCATGCAAGATGTCCAACAAAATTATTATAAATATTATGTTATCTCAATATGGTAAATCCAAAGTATCACAATTTTTCTATCATCAAAAGGGCACTAAAACTATTTTAGCAATATTTTCTATCTTTCGTTATTTATAAATCAAGTACAGAGAATATCCATCCAAAAATTATAAATTAATTAAACTATGCAGATATAATATTAAAAATAGAATTAGCCAGGTTTCATAATTTTTCAGCAAGTATAAATCTCTGAATAAATTAATTATCAAAAATCTCCATAAGGTGGACTTGTAAAGAAAGTGTCGTAACTAAGAGTCTAAAAATCATGAATAAATGTCTACAAGCATCTAATGGCCTTAAAGTCTCAATTTCGAAGCCTCACAATTTTTCAACAGCAATAACATTTATAATTAATTTTTAATCCATAAATCCACTTTTTAACATTTGTGAATGAAGTACTAGATTTACTCAACTAAAAATTATACAAAAATTCAGGAGCAACCATTCTGATCTAAAACATTTACTTCCAAGATTTCATGGGGTTTCAATGAATAGAAAGATCTTAATAATTAAAACGTCAATTAGGGCTATAGCAAACCTTACAAATGAAGTGCTAGAAATAAACATCATAAAATTCCAGTAAAATTGTTATAGGTTCTACCTATTACAAAACTCACTTTACCCGAGTTTCACAGCTTTTAGATAATGTTTAGTGACTTATTTTACTTATTTATGATTTTACCCTAAAACTAAGGTTAGGTTTTTGAGGTATCTACCTATCACCAAATCATCCGAGATTCCATCCAGATGATTTATATTATGCTAACGTCTACTCTACTTAATTTCAAGGAAATACGAGGGAATTTGCCCCCACATCCTTCACAACCCTCAAAACCCTCCCTTTAGGGTTTGAGTTTGGATCATAGAGTAAATCAACCCTAAACCACACAATTTTTCTCCAAGTGGGTAAAAATAACCCTTCTAAGTCAGTGGTCAAAATATCAGCCTCTTTTGAGGTGATTTGACCGTTCCAACCTCTTAGTGCACTTTTTACTCAAAAACGCATCATTAATGCCTAGTTAAGGATAGGTGATTTCCCACCTAAAACTCATCCAAATGAGTTGGAATTTTGTACAGAGCTAGATTTTATTGCCAGGGACCACTCACCAAAATTTGGGAGGGTTTGAGGTCATTTGACCACTTAAATAAATTACTCTAACTTTATTAAATTAAAACAAAAACCTTAGGCAAAGTATCTCCAAAAATTCCCATTTTAAGATATACTCTAGGTATGGCTAAGGGAAACCCCCTGCCCAAATTTCAGGTCATTTGGACAAGGGACGAGAGTGGGCATTCATTTCAGTTTCTGCCCAACTCTAGGTACATCCCCCACTAAAACGGGTGTTGCGGTCAAACCACTTACCCAAACAAGTTGAAATTAATTTTAAATTAATCTAGACTCGAAGGGCTACAAATTTTGTGACTGGCAATGTTTCCTAAATCAGCCTCTAAGTGCCTCGTTTTGCAGCATCAAAATGCGCTCATTTAATGTATCTTTTCCTTATATACTATATACATAATTTTTTTATTATAGAAATGTTTTTACTGTTCATCTCCTACAGAACCCGAAAACCTGAACTCAGAAAACTTATATTTCCTGTAGCTCTTCCACGATCTGTCTCCGGCCGTCCGGTCACTTCCCTGGCCAGCCACCACCACCTCCATCGAGGCGATGTCTATCGGTCGGCGATGGTTTGGCCACCGGAGGTGGCGGTTTCCGGCGGACCCGAAAATATATTTTTTATGGTTTTTCCATGAAAATGCGAGATAGGTCCGGCTCCGTTGAGCACGAAATTCCTTTCTAAGATCCTAAGATCTACCTATAAAAGAAGAAGTAGAGGAGGACCTTGTTCGCGGTTTGGAGGCGAGATGAACGTCGGGTTGTCATGGCGCAGTTGTGGCATTGCCGAACTTCTCCTATAGTAAGAACAAGAACTCTTATCCATTTGGTCAAGAGTGTAAACTTCTCATCTTGCTCCAAGGGGGCTTTTATAGATCACAAAGTGGGGAGGGGAAAGGGTAAAGCATTTAAGGCCATGAAGGCTCTCCTCTTAATAGTATTTCGGTTATGGTGGAGGGAGAGGAAAAGGTGGAAGATGAAAAGATGTGTCCAGGTGGTGATTTCCTATTGGACCAACACTTCCTCATTTTATTTAGTAATTAGAGAAGGAAACGGCCCATAAATACTCCTAGTGTAACTTCCCATAATCAGAGTTATTAATGGCATATGTTAAAGTAATTTCCATCCTGGCTGATGTTTCGGCCTTTATCACGGGCGTGACACATAGGTAACGTGTTGGAAATTGTCTCCACAACACCTCAGATTTGTAGGAATTCATACCTTGAACTAAGATGAATTAAGTTGTATTTGATATTGTGTTTGAGTTGTATGTATGCAGGACATTATTGCCAAGTGTATACCAATGTCAGTCTATAGTGGGTCACCAAACACAGGACCATACAATGTAATCCCTCATTATGTGATCCAAGTTGTTGACTAAGGTATAGCCTCTCTATTGGGATACACTTCATCTACATGCATTTGGACTTATGGACTATGGAGTATTGAAGATTATCTCAGTCTGGAATTTTTCTAAGTCCATATACTCGAGTAGCATCCTTCACATACTCGAGTGAGAGACTTAGTACTCGAGTAGATCCTTGGACATACTCGAGAAGACTCTGTATACTCGAGTATATGAACTTATACTCGAGTAGATTTCTTTTACTCAAGTAGATGATATTTTTTACTCGAGTAGATGGTCAGCCACTCGAGTAGGCTATGTATTATACTTGAGTAGAGCTTTCTGTATTCAGTCTGAACTTTTCCAAGTCCACATACTCAAGTACTTCCCATATATACTCGAGTAAGTGACTTAGCACTCAAGTAGATCTAAATTCTCTCTCAGATATTATCTTTATACTCGAGTAGATTTATTTTATACTCGAGTAGTTGCTGAGGTACTCGAGTGGATCCTTTGTTTCTATTCGAGTAGGTTGTCTTCTTTGTACTCGAGTATTTTCAATTCTTGTACTCGAGTATGTTCTTCAAGTTTTCTTTTCTGAGAAGTATTTTTGTGTTTACACTCAAGTATATTTTCCCCTACTCGAGTAGGTCTTATCTTACTCGAGTAGTTGTTTCCTGCTATACTCGAGTAGTTTCTCTAGTCACTGGAGTAGTTCTTCCCAAGATACTCGAGTACTTTCTCTCCTTGTACTCAAGTATATTCCTCTCTAATCTACTCGAGTAGCAGACCTCTTATACTCGAGTATATCATTTCTCTCGGGTATATTGGTTCAGATTTCCTGGAATATTTCTAAGTCCAGATTCAACGGGTATTTCGAATTACTCTCTTCTGATTGGTCCACGTGTCGTCATTAAAGACAATTATGACCGTTGCAGCTCGCCTATAAATAGGTCCTTTCCGATTTGACCTATTAACAACATTTTTCTTTTAAGAATATAGAGAATATTAAGAAAGAAATTTTTTCCAAAAACCTTATTTCTCTCAGACGCCATTACTGGTTTCGGAAAGAGCTCTAGATCGTCCTTCTCACAGCTGTTGTTGCCGATCTCCAAGTCTCAAGCGATCCAGAATCAAGAAGAATCCTCTGATCACTTCGTGCTCCATCGATATCTGATATTTTTATTTGATCGTTGTGATTTCAGATCTCAGATCCGTGGATTTCTTTCAAGACTTCTTCAACATTTTCTGTCCAAGCCGAAAGCTCTCAATGAATAAGACAAAGCCAAAGATCTAGATCTGTGTTATTTTGTTTGTATTTTTCCTCAAACAATTTTTCTTTGTAGGAGATTTATCTCCGAGTGGTAGGAAGTTCTATCTTCCGAGTGTAGATCCGTTTGGGATTGAGTTTTGTAGGAACGTGGTTCCGAGGTGTAGGATTGGTTTGCAATCCGAGATAGTAGAGTAGCTGATTCTAGTGATTTGCTAGATCGGTGAGGAAAGTGGACGTACCCAAGATCGGGGAACCACTATAAATCTCTTGTCATCTGTGTGATTGATTGCTTACTTATTTGTGCTAGTTGCTAAATTTTTTATTCCGCATTAGACGCACATCTCACCTATTCACCCCCCTCTAGGTGATTTAGGTAGACAACTTATATCTTTCAATTTGTATCAGAGGGAGGTTGATCGTTAAAAGGTTAACACCTTGATCTGATCCTTCCCAAGTTGTCTTTAGAGAAGTATCAAGCATGAGTAAGACCTAGGATTTTGCTAAGCTCCCTATATGCACCAAGAACAATTTTCTTATGTGGAAGGAAAGAGTTAAATTCTTCATGGAATCAGTGGACCCTCGGATCTTCATGATTGTTGAAGAAGGTTCGTATGTTCCTATGATTGCATCTACAATAGATCCAACCAGACAAGTCCAAAAGAAGTTGATGGACTTGGATAAGGACGAGATTGCACTTGTCTCCCTAGACAAGAGAGCTAAAAATATTATAGCAAGTGTAGTCGATGACTCGATGCTGCAAAATCTGATTCATTGCCAGTCTGCCAAAGAGATGTGGCAATCCCTGGTGACTCTGATGGAAGGCACTGAAGAAGTAAGGGATGATCGGAGATCCCTTCTAAATTAGAAGTATGAAGCCTTCAGGCAAGGTCACAAGGAAGCCATAGCTGATACCTGTAAGAACTTCTTCAAGATAGTCAATGGCCTAAGAGTTTATGGCTGAGTCTTCAGAAATGGGGAACTGAATGAAAAATTATTAAGATCCATGACCAAAGAATGGGATAATAAGGTATGCGCCATTCGGGAGTTTGGAAGGTTAGCCGAGACGGACCCGCAGAATCTGTTCGGAAAGCTTATGTCTTACGAGCTTCAAATCAACTCAAGAAAAGATGAAGAAGAGATGAGAAGGTCTGCATCCAAGGAGAAGTCTGTCGCTCTAAAGGTAGATAGCTCAAGGAAGATAAAGGCTAGCTCTCCTGCCCCAGCTCCTGAAGCTGATGAAGAAGAATCATCTGAGCTAAGCTCCTCTGGCTCAGAGCTATCTGATGGAGAGTTCTCTCTACTCTAATGGAAGTTCAAGAAATTCTTGAACAAGAAGAAGCAAAGGAAAGGCAAGGATGCCTCCTATAGAAAATCACGCAATGGTGGTGATCGCCATAGAAAAGGCTCAAGCAGCCACGACAGGTATGGTTCTAAACCAAATAAACATTATTCGACTGACATTGTTTGTTATTTGCTGTAATAAGACAGGTCACGTCATTGCGGATTGCCCCCACAAGAAGAAAGAGGGTGGCAAAAGAGAAGAGAAGAAGTCCTACAATAAAAATAAGACAGAAAAGAGCCTGTTAGCCAAGAAGGGAAAAACCCTCAGTGACTCCGACTCATCTGAGTCGAGTGCAGAAGAGGAAGAAGCCTACTTTGGGCTAATGGATCTAACTGATGATGAACAAGTCCCCCAGTTCACTGGGGAGGTAAAATCTCACACCCCTCTTTCATAATCTGATGATGATGATGAACAAGAGGGCTATCCCTCTGAGGATGAATCTGAACTCATGGGACAATATAAAGAATTACTCAAGGCTTACGACAAATGTTGCTGAGTCGTGAAAACTCAAGCTAATGAGATAAAATCTCTAAAAGCTACAGAGAGCACCTTAAGAGAAGAAGTCTCAAAGACTGACTCTCTCAAGGAAGACTTCAATAAATCTATTGAAGAATATAACAAGGTTCTTGAGCACCTTGACCTTAAGGAGAAAATCATCAAGGAGTTGGAAGAACAACTCTCGGCTGAAAAGAAACTTGTAGAAGGTTTCTCTTAGCCTGAGACTGTACTTCCTCTGATTGTTGAATTCTCATCTAAGGACAAGGGTGCTGGTCTAGGCCACAAAGGTGCTCCTAGTAAATCCTCTAGGATAAACAAGGCCAGGAGAAAGAATAAGGATGCCAAGAAGGCCTTGGCCGAGGAAAAAGGGAAAGCTCCTTTGGAGCCAGTCTCGTTCAAGAAAGTTATATTTCCTGCGAACGAATTCGACTATGAGTCCACCTATGGACACTTCACTAGGCCGATCCTGGAGAAGCCTAAGTCAAGGTACCAAGGTTGGACTCACCCTCGTAACTTTTGAGAGTGTCTTCAAGGCACCTTATGAAAAGATTCAATTTCAGAGCTATGGACCTTATGTTCATGGTCATAACATCAAGAAGGCACACAAAGTAAAACCTGTTGTGGAAAAGCCTATGAAGGAGAAGACTTCATGTAGTTGCCATCATCATGAAGCTTCTTCCTCAAAGAATGCTACCCCTGCTGGACCTCCTCTCAAGAAGATCAAGCAGGAGATTATAAGGAAAAGATACAACAAATTCGACTGTTGGTGATGTGGTAGAGTTGGTCACTTTGCCATAGATTGTTGGTTCAATTCTAAAAATGCTGCAACTCCTCAAGTTAGCAATGTGAGAATGGCCACTCATAAGGCTAATACTCGTAGGGGGAGTATTCTAACTTGAGACCAAGGACCAAAACGTGTTTGGGTTCCTAAGGCTAAGTGATTATAATTGCAGGTACGTCCAAAGGCCATTAAAAGGCCAATCTGGTATTTGGTAAGTGGATGTTCTTGGCATATGACCAGGACAAGGAGCCTACTCCAGAACTTTTCACCGGTGTTGAACATACCAAAGGTAATTTTTGGAGGTTTAGACCGAGGAATTACCAAAGGCTACGGTATGATTACTAACGGTAACATATCGTTTTCGGATGTAGCCTATGTTGAAGGACTGGAACACAATCTCATCAGCATAAGCCAACTATGCGACAAAGGATACGTGGTTGAATTCCATGCTGATAAGTGTTTGATAAAATCGGTTGACAACATGGAAACTATTTTATCAGGCACTCGAAGCAGAAATATTTTCTATTTAAATTTCACCTGTATTGACTCCTCTACACCAGTATGTCTTTTAGCAAAAAGTAGTGCATCTCTTGCTGACAAATGGCACAAGAGACTAGCATATATTAATTTCAAAACTATTAACAAACTATTATATCAGAACTTAGTACGTTATGCCACAAATGTCAAGTGCGTTAAGGACAGCCCTTGTCATGCCTGTATAAAAGGCAAGCAAACAAGGAGTTCTTTTAAAAGCATTATAGGCAAGGATTTTAATAGAAGCTTACAGCTTCTTCATATGGACTTGTTCGGTCCACTGCAAGTTAGAAGTTTGGGAGGTAAGGAATATATGTTGGTTATTGTGGATGATTACTCGCGCTTTGCGTGGGTGTTCTTTCTGAAACACAAGTCAGATACCTTCAATATTTTCACTAATTTTGTTAAGTAAGTCCAGAATGAATACAACTGCTCCGTAATCAAAATTAGAAGTGATAATGGAACGGAATTCAAGTTTGGGGCCATGACAGAATACTGTGAAAGTTAAGGTATCTTCATGAGCTTTCCTCTCCTCGCACTCCACAGCAAAATGGATTAGCTGAGAGAAGGAACAGAACACTCATAGAGGCTTGTCGGACTATGTTGAGTGATGCCTCACTTCCAGGGTACTTCTGGGCTGAAGCCGTCAACACCGCTTGTCACGTGCAAAATCGAGCTCTCATCAACAAGAACCATGATAAGACTCCTTAAGAACTTCTAAAAGGCAGGAATCCAACCATTTCATATTTTAGAATCTTTGGCTGTAAGTGCTTCGTACTTATCAACGGCAAGTATCACACTACTAAGTTTAGCGAGAAAAGCTTTGAAGGTATTTTTGTAGGTTATAGTAGCCATAATAAGGCCTATAGAGTATTTAATAGAAAAACTCTGGTGGTAGAAGAATCGATACATATTGTATTTGATGAGACGAGTTTTCTACAAAGCAACTCTTCTAGTGTGCTCATTGAAGATGCATGTACAAAGATAAAGGAACTAAGCCTGGATAAACCTACTGATGATAAAGATGGAAAGTTCATCAATATCACCTCTACAACCTTGAATGGAGAGGTAGATGATCAAGATGAAGAATTCATCCCAGATGAAGATGCAACTCCAGTGGCTGAACAGATCCCAGATGCAAGGACTCTAGAACTCAGACACCTGAATGATCATCCCTTGGACCAGATCATAGGAGATCCTCGGGATGGTGTCAGGACTCAGAGAGGTACAACTAACAAGAATTTATTCTTAAGTTTTCTATCACAGGTTGAACCAAAGAAGTTCGAGGAAGCAAACTCGGATGCATCCTGGATTCTAGCCATGGAAGAAGAGTTAAATCAGTTCAAACGTTGCAAAGTTTGGACACTTGTTCCTAGACCCAAGAGTAAGAACGTCATCGGGATGAAATGGGTCTACCAGAACAAGATGGACGAAGATGGAACTATTATAAAGAACAAAGCAAGACTCGTTGCCAAGGGCTATCATCAAGAAGAAGGAATCGACTTCGATCAAACGTATGCTCCAGTGGCAAGACTAGAGGCGATCAGGTTATTCCTTGCTTATGTTGCACTTAAGGGCTTTACCGTCTATCAGATGGATGTAAAATTCGCCTTCCTGAATGGTGACATAAAGGAAGAAGTGTATGTAGAGCAACCGCAAGGTCTTGTTGACTCAACTTTTCCTAATCATGTTTATTTACTACAGAAAGCGTTATATGGTCTTAAACAAGCTCCTCTAGCTTGGTATGAGACGCTGTCTAGCTTTCTTATTGAGAACAAGTTCACAAGAGGAAAGATAGACAAGACATTATTTCTTAGGGAAATATATGGCAAGATTTTACTAGTGCAAATCTATATCAATGACATTATTTTTGGCTCTACGGATAACAACCTCTGCAAGAAGTTTTCTATACTTATGCAAGGGAAGTTTGAAATGAGCAGTATGGGAGAGCTGAAATATTTCTTAAAGCTTCAGGTGAAATAATCTGAGGATGGAATTTTCATCTCACAGACCAAGTTCACCAAAGAGCTACTTAAGAAATTCGGAATGGAGAATACAACCTCTATGAGGACTCCAATGGCCTCAGCTATGTCTCTGGACAAAGATGAGAAAGGAAAACAATTTGATGAAACCAAGTACAGAAGTATAATTGGGTCCTTACTCTACCTTACCGTAAGTAGACAAGATATAATGTTTTCAACATGTGTATGCGCTAGATTCAAGGTGAACTCTAAGGAATCTCACTATATTGCTGCAAAGCGAATTTTGAGATACCTTAAAGGTACACCAAATCTTGGCTTATGGTACCCAAGAAGTAATGATAGTGAACTGATTGGATTTTCAGATGTAGATTTTGTAGGAAGCAAAGACGACAGGAATAACACTTCCGGGACTTGCAAATTCCTAGGAAGGAGACTTATTTCCTGGAGTAGTAAGAAGCAGAACTGTGTAGCCATCTCAACGGCTGAATCAGAGTATATCTCTGCAGGCAGGTGTCGTGCACAGCTTCTGTGGATCAAGAATCAATTTGAAGACTACAACATGAAGTTCCAGAAAATTCCTCTGTTTTGCGACTCATCCAGTGCAATAGCAATCGCCAACAACCCAGTCTCCCACAGCCGGACAAAGCACATAGAGCTTCGATATCATTTCATCCGGGAGCATGTAGAGAATGGAGACATAGATCTACAATATGTCTCCACAGACAGGCAAGTTGCAGATATATTTATTAAACTGCTGGATGAGACTAAGTTTTCGTTCTTCAAAACGGAACTCGGGATGCTCAACAAAGAAGAATAGTGATGGTAGATTCAGTCAAAGGCTCAGAGTTGAAGAAATCGGTGAAGGTAAAAATTTTTTCCAAGAAAAATAATTTTCAAAGTGATATACTCGAGTAAGTGCATTCACATACTCGAGTACTTGGTAATTTACCCTAGTAGATAAACTTACATACTCGAGTAAATGAAAATATACTCGAGTACCAGAATTATATACTCTTGTAAGTAAAAATATACTCAAATACCAACTTTACATACTCGAGTACATGGAAACATACTCGTGTATGACAAAATATACTCGAGTATACGGAAATTCTAGAACTTTAAAAATTTTATTTTTCTATATTCGCACACCGAGACTCTTCCCGCTCCCTCGCGGGTATGATTTAAAACTTTAAATACATCCTTAAACCTAATTAGGGTTATATATAAATGGAAAAATTGGAAAATCCTTTCCACAATTTCCATTCTCTCGAGTAAGCCATCAACGATTCGTCTTCCAGAGCCCGCAGAGCTTTGTCTTCCCTGTTTCAGTTTTCCAGAAATTCGGTGATGGCTCCCTCCTCGAAGATTGGGATCGGCTCGTAGCTTGCTCCTGAAGGGATAGCAGACCTCTCGGATGACATCCGTAATCTCTTGATCCTGTTCGATACTGCTGAACTCACCTTCCTCCTACAGTTTCCATGTAAGGTTCTTCTTCCCGATGTTGAAGAATTCTACAATAATCTGAAGATAAAGAGAAATAGTAATGTACTGAAATCCAAGGTGAAAGGGGTAAAAATCCGTCTGGACAAGACCTCCATAGCTACTCTGTTATGACTGCCCGTGGTAGATGTAGAGGATGACTTAGGTCCTAAAGATTCCGATAGAACAAGTTTATTCTATGGAGTAGATCGTGAAGCCAATTCCTTTAACAGAGCAAATTTCAATACAGAAGGTAAATTCTTGGTGGATGTAATTTCTAAAGTAATTCTATGCAAAACCTATTCGATCCGAGAGATATCTATGCATATGTTTGATATTATGCAAGCTATCGTCTGCCGAAAGAAGTTCCAGTTTGGAATGTTGCTACTGGACAAGATCAAGGACATTGTAAAACACCCTAATTTTGCTAGGATTATTTCTCTACTCCTCCATGAGATTAATCCCGAAGTTTTCAATTTATCCAAAGGAACTCCCCTCCACCACATGAAAAAGGTCTCCATTTCTTCTATCTAGAGATATGAGATTAAACTTAAGAACACTGCTCAAGCATCCAAAGCTCCTGTTATCAAAGAAGATATCCCCAGAGAACCCAATGTTTCAGATGACAGGATTCCATCTCCTCCTTTACATCAAACTATTGACACCTTGGGTGCAATAGTTGAGGGGGAGCCTCCTTCATCTAACCCTCAGCATCAGAATTCAGTATCTCCATCTCAGCCAGCTCAGATCAGAGATCCATCCCCTCCTCCAATAGATATTCTCTCAGATGTACAAGTTTAAGAGGACATCCTCTCAACTGTTGCAGATATCGACAGATTCATTGAAGAGCTAAGATCAGATGATCCCTTGCATCCAGAAGAATCAGTTGTTGTCTCTCCTGAGCATCAACTACCTGAAGATCAGTTTCCTGCAAAGGACCCTTTGCTATCAAAGCAGCCATCTCCCTCCCCTGCTCAGTCTCCTGCTGAAGACCCAGATCAGCATGAGAGTTTCCTCCTATCTGATGACGAGGACATGTCCCTAGAGCATGTTGATCCACCTCTGAGGACACTGAATTTCTCTCTTCCTTCTTTCATAAATCCAGAAGATTCAGTTGAGATAGTACCTACAAAGATAGCTGTAAGCTCAGTTGTTATTGAAAAATTTCCTCCATGGGTAACCCCTGTTCCTCAAGCCCCTGTTTCATCCTCTGCTCCTGCCTCTGCTCCCCCCAGTTCTTCTGATTTTATAATTAAGATTGAGCAAATGCTCCTAGAATAGAGAAATTACTTTGATGAATCTCTGAAATCAGTAAAATACAAGGTCTCTACTCTTGAATCTGAGATGAGTAGAGGCTTTGGAAAAATTCAAGCAAATACTGATGGGTTAAGAAAACTGTTTCAGTTGGGTGGAAAAGCAATAGACCATACTATCACTAGTATAGGTGAAGTAAGGAACCAAGCTGAAACAGTGGCATACAATCAAATTCAGTTGGACAAAAGGGATGAATCAAATGTTGTGAAGGTTTGTGAGGAAGTTGGAACTTTCAGATATGAAGCTATTGCTCAATTATCTGTAGAAATCAGCAAGGGGGAGAAAATAGTGAAAGAACAAGTTGAAAAATTCTCTGCCCAGTTCTTTGCCCAGTCTCAAGCTACTTTGGATGGAAAAGTTAAAGAAATGAAAGCAGATATTCTAGCCCAACTTAAGTCAGTTAAATTCTATGTATATGATACTGCAGTCTGGGTACATAATCAGAACTTCCCAGATTTCCAACTTGATCCTACCATCATTCCCAAAAGTCTAGATCCTCTTGAGGAAAATCCTCCTTCAGATGCTCAGGTTCATGTTAACATTTAAGAGGCTGTGCCAGTCTTCTCTCCCAGACCTGTTGGTGAGATGTCGGAGCCTCCTCTATCTTATTTTTATGTTTGGAAAGATGATATTCCTGGTAGCTCTCAGGGACACTTTGATCAAGGTGCTTCCTCTTCTAGATGACCTGCTGATAAGGGTGCTCCCAGCAAGAAAATAAAGTATGGTGACGGCGCTTCTGCAGTCATTCTGCACCTAGGAAAGAGCCAGCCCCAGCTCCAGAGAAAAGACCTGAAGTAGTGCATGCTTAAGTCTGGAGTCCTACCTCCAAGTCTCTGATTTTTGATACCTTAAAGCTGGTGACAGATTTTGGAGAACATAGAGATCAGTTCTACAGTTCCTCTGAATGGAAAGCCTATGACGTATCCCAGATAAAAATCAGATTGCATGACAAGCGATGGGGATATAATAATCCAGCTGCTCCTCCAAGGCCAAGAACTTACTTTCCTAAACCTTTCAGCTACTTGGAGAGGCAAAAGCTAAAAAGAGAAAAATTGCATAGAGAAGCTTATCCTTGAGTGAATGATGATGTGAAATGGAAATTTCTATTATATATAACTCTGATTATGGTTATCCTTAATTATTATTTCTTTGCTAAGTAGTTTACTACTTTATTTATCATTGATATATGCTATCATTGTTCTTTTTACACTAAGTAATTCACCTTAGTGTAGAGTGTGCTGACTTCTACATATAGGGGGAGATTGTTGGAAATTGTCTCAACAACACCTCAGATTTGTAGGAATTCGGACCTTGAACTAAGATGAATTAAGTTGTATTTGATATTGTGTTTGAGTTGTTTGTATGAAGGACCTTATTGCCAAGTGTATACCAATGTCAGTCTATAGTGGGTCACCAAACACAGGACCATACAATGTAATCCCTCATTGTGTGATCCAAGGTGTTGACTCAGGTATAGCCTCTCTATTGGGATACACTTCATCAACATGCATTTGGACTTATGGACTATGGAGTATTGAAAATTATCTCAGTCTGGAATTTTTCTAAGTCCACATACTCGAGTAGTATCCTTCACATACTCGAGTGAGAGACTTAGTACTCGAGTAGATCCTTGGACATACTCGAGAAGACTCTGTATACTCGAGTATATGAGCTTATACTCGAGTAGATTTCTTTTACTCGAGTAGGTGATATTTTATACTCGAGTAGATGGTCAACCACTCGAGTAGGCTATGTATTATACTCGAGTAGAGCTTTCTGTATTCAGTCTGAACTTTTCCAAGTCCACATACTCGAGTACTTCCCTGATATACTCTAGTAAGTGACTTAGCACTCAAGTAGATCTGGATTCTCTCTCAGATATTGTCATTATACTTGAGTAGATTTATTTAATACTCGAGTAGTTTCTCAGGTACTCGAGTGGATCCTTTGTTTCTATTCGAGTAGGTTGTCTTCTCTGTACTCGAGTATTTTCAATTCTTGTACTCGAGTATGTTCTTCAAGTTTTCTTTTCTTAGAAGTATTTTTGTGTTTACACTCGAGTATATTTTCCCATACTCAAGTAGGTCTTTCTTACTCGAGTAGTTGTTTCCTGCTATACTCGAGTAGTTTCTCTAGTCACTCGAGTATTTCTTCCCAAGATACTCGAGTAGTTTCTCTCCTTGTACTCGAGTATATTCCTCTCTTATCTACTCGAGTAGCAGACCTCTTATACTCGAGTATATCATTTCTCTCGAGTATATTGGTTCAGATTTCCTGGAATATTTTTAAGTCCAGATTCAACGGGTATTTCGAATTACTCTCTTCTGATTGGTCCACGTGTCGTCGTTAAAGACTATTATGACCATTGCAGCTCGCCTATAAATAGGCCCTTTCCGATTTGACCTATTAACAACATTTTTCTTTTAAGAATACAGAGAATATTAAGAAAGAAATTTTTTCCGAAAACCAAATTTCTCTCAGCCGCCATTATTGGTTTCAGAAAGAGCTCTGGATCGTCCTTCTCACAGCCGCTGCTGCCGATCTCCAAGTCTCAAGCGATCCAGATTCAAGAAGAATCATCTGATCACTTCGTTCTCCATCGATCTATGATATTTTTATTTGATTGTGGTGATTTCAGATCTCAGATCTGTGGATTTCTTTCAAGACTTCTTCAACATTTTCTGTTCAAGCCGAAAGCTCTCAACAAAGAAGACAAAGCCAAAGATCCAGATCTGTGTTATTTTGTTTGTATTTTTCCGCAAACAATTTTTCTTTGTAGTAGATTTATCTCTGAGTGGTAGGAAGTTCTATCTTCCGAGTGTAGATCCATTTGGGATCGAGTTTTGTAGGAACGTGGTTCCGAGGTGTAGGATTGGTTTGCAATCCGAGATAGTGGAGTAGCCGAGTCTAGTGATTTGCTAGATCGGTGAGGAAAGTGGACGTACCCAAGATCGGGGAACCACTATAAATCTCTTGTCGTCTGTGTGATTTCTTGCTTACTTATTTGTGCTAGTTGCTAAATTTTTTATTCCGCATTAAACGCACATCTCACCTATTCACCCCTCTCTAGGTGATTTAGGTAAACAACTTATATCTTTCATCACGGGCGTGACACTAGTCCATTCATCGTTCTCGAGTCGACGACCGATTTTTCTGCATCGGTTCACGGGTCACCCCCCCCCCCCCCATGTCACGGGCGTGACACGTTTGTCACAGGCGTGACAGGTGTTATTCGGTCGACGTTCGTCGATCTGAGGTCGACGGTCGGTGGGGGCATCACGCCCTAGGTTACGGGCGTGACAGGCCTGTCACGGGCATGACCAACCCGTGACATGAGTTCTGAGCTCGGCATTTAGCTTCTTGATTTCGTCGACCATCAAAGGAAGTAACGGGCGTGACGGGCCAGTCACGGGCGTGACCAACCCGTGACTCAGGATTCGGTCGATGGACTTCGGAGGATTGCGTCTTCGGCTAGCCGTCATGCCTGACCCTATTTTTATATCGGTTACTGTCAATTTCTGGGGTTTACGGGGGTTCTGTCATGGCAGACCGACTCCTAAGGGTCTAGCCGGAAATGGGATGTTACAAAAACAGGCATGCATAAAGTCTTGGTTGAGTTGATGCCTTGTCTGTACACCTGTTGTCATGTCTCCAATCACTTGAGATCTAGGGTGATCCCTTAGTGTGACAAGATCAGTGGGTGGAGTTGGTTCAGCAACAGCATTTTGATTTAATTCCTCTTGTGGAATTATGTTTGATGTTGGATGAAGTTCAGTCTCTTAAGTGCCTTCTTCTTCACTTTCTTCTTCATCTTGTGGGGAGGGATGTCTTAGAGCCTCTTGGGTGAGGCTTAGTCCATCCAATTTCTCACACAAGTGAGGTACCTGCAAAGGATTATTGGTAGAAATCTCTTTCTCCTTACAAGACATGTTAGCCTCATCAAAAGTGACATGGATTGATTCTTCAATTTTTAGAGATGATTTATTGAATACCCTATAAGCTTTGCTTAGTTGGGAATATCCTAGAAAAATTCCCTCTTCAGGCTTAGCTTCAAATTTTCTAATATATTTCTTGTTATTATTATGTATATAACATACACATCCAAATACGTTAAAAGAGGTGAGTTTAGGTTTCTTCCCTTTAAGTAATTCATAGGGAGTCTTATTCTTTAGTTTATGTATCAAGCTTCTGTTTAGTACATAATTTGTTGTGCTTACAGCCTCTGCCCAAAAGGATAGGGGCATGTAAGCATCTGCAAGTAATGTTCCTGCAGCTTCAATAAGGGTCCTATTTTTCCTTTCAACTACCCCATTTTATTGGGGAGTTCTAGGAGCTGAGAAGCAGTGCCTGATACCTTCCTTCTCACAGAACTCATGCATAAGAAGAGACTCAAACTCTGTACCATGATCACTTCTGATCAATGCAACATGAGTAGAGTACTCAATCTATATGGTCCTGAGAAAATCTATAAGAACTTTAAAGGTATCTGACTTAGATCTCAGAAAGAACACCCAAGTGAACCTTGAAAATTCATCTACAATAACTAAAGTGTAGGATTTCCCTCCTAGGCTTTGTACAGCAATGGGTCCAAAGAGACCCATGTGTATCAAGTATAAGATCCTAGGTGAATCACTTTTATTTACTGATTTAAAGCTAGATTTAGTATGCTTGCCTAGTTGACAGGGCCTGTAGAGGCCTTCTGTTGGGTATTGCATCCACAATAACCCAGATTAGCTTGAAGTCACCCTTGAACTAAGATGAATTAAGTTGTATTTGATATCCTTGTTTAGCTGTGTGTTTGCAGATTACCATTGCTAAGTGTAGACCAATGTCAATCTATAGTGGGTCATGAACACAGGACCATATATTGTAATCCCTCACTGTGTGATCTAAGGTGTTGACTCATGTGTAGCCTCTCCATTGGGATACACTTCATATTCAAACCTTGGATCATGGAATGAAGATTGGACTCTTGAAGAGAAGAGAAAGATTTTTTCTAAAGTTCAAAAAATTCTCTAAGTCCACTTCTCGAGAAGTGCCTCTTAATTCTCGAGAAGTCCTTAGAATTCTCGATAAGCTTTGCTTCAAAGTTCTCGAGAAGTGCTTAGAGTTCTTGAGAAGCTTAGCTTCAAAGTTCTCGAGAAGTCCCAGCTTTTGGTTCTCGAGAAGTCCATTATAGTTCTCGAGAAGTCCAACTTGTTCACGAGAAGCTTGGCTTAAGTACTCGAGAACTGCTAGCCCTATTTCTCGAATAGTCAAAAGTTGCCTCAGAAATCTCTCTTAAGTGTTAGTTCTCGAGAAGTCTCCATAGTTCTCGAGAAGTCAGTTAGTTCTCGGGAACTCAGCCTTTTATTCTCGAGAAGTCCAGACATCTTCTAAGTAGTATAGTTCTCGAGAAGTCCGGATAGCTCTCGAGAACACAGTTTCTAGTTCTCGAGAAATAAAGTTACTTCTCGAGAACTGAAAGTCAAATTTTTTAGAAAATTATTTTAAGTCAAAATCGGCCGAGATTTTCAAATGACTTGACGTGATTGGTCCATGTGTCCTCATTAATGTCTTTTCTAACCGTTAGGGGTAATCCTATATAAAGTTTTTTCATTAAGACCAAACCCTAATAACTTACAGAAGAGGCAGTCCGTACTGTTGAAAACCTATGAATCGGCCGTCTCTCTCAAGAACAAATTCTAAAGCCGTCGCCGCTGCTCAAAAAGAGATCGAGTTTTCTATTTTCGATCAAGAAAGACTTGCTGTTCAAGGGATCCTCATCCTCTCCTTGATCGAGTAGGTCAAAGCTTTCTCAGGTCAGATCTACCAGTCTTCTTCGAACTTTTCTGAAAGAGCCGCAAAGTTCAAGAAGAAGACTCAAAGACTGATTTTTCCAGATCTGAGAAATTTCTGTATTTGTATTTTTTTTCAAATCTCTTTGTTATTATTGTAGGAGATTATTCTCCGAGTGTAGGAGCGTTGTTCTCCGAGTGTAGGAGCGTTGTTCTCCGAGTTGTAGGAAGTTTTCATCTTCCGAGTGTAGATCCATTTTGATCGAGTTTGTAGGAACTTGGTTCCGAGGCGTAGGATTATTTTCAATCCGAGATAGTGGAGTCGCCGAGTCTAGTGATTTGCTAGATCGGTGAGGTAAAGTAGACGTACCCAAGATTGGGGAACCACTATAAATCTTCTTGTCTTTCTGTGATTGCTTGATTACGTGTGCATGTTCGTTAAAATTTTTATTCCTCAAATAGACGCACGATTCACCTATTCACCCCCCTCTAGGTGATTTAGGTTGAAAACTTTACAACTTCAATTGGTATCAGAGGGAGGTTGGTCGTTAAAAGGTTAACACCTTGATCAATTTCCTCTCAAAAGTTGTCACTTGGATATTCAAGCAATGGATAAGGTCAATGATTTTGCCAAGCTTCCTCTGTGCACTAAGAATAACTTTCCCATGTGGAAAGAGAGAATCAATTTTTTCATGGAAGTTGTGGACCCCCGGATCTTCATGATTGTTGAAGAAGGTCCTTACGTCCCCATGACTATCTCCGCTATAGATCCAACCAAGAAAGTTCCTAAGAAATTGATGGATCTAGATAAGGATGATATTGCACTTGTCTCTTTAGACAAGAAAGCTAAAAATATCATAGCAAGTGCAGTCGATGTCTCGATGCTGCAGAATCTAATTCACTGCCAATCGGCTAAGGAGATGTGGCAGTCTCTAGTAACACTGATGAAAGGTACTAAGGAAGTGAGGGATGATAGAAGGTCCCTACTGAACCAGAAATATGAAGCCTTCAGGCAAGGGTCAAAGGAGACCATTGCAGATACCTTTGAGAACTTCTTCAAGATAGTAAATGGCCTAAGAGTGTATGGCCGAGTCTTCACCAATGGGGAGCTGAATGATAAGTTTCTGAGGTCTCTCACAAAGGAATGGGACAACAAAGTCTGTGCCATCCGGGAATTTGGCAGACTAGCTGAAACAGACCCACAGAATCTATCTGGCAAGCTGATGTCCTATAAACTGCAGACCAATTCCAGAAAAGTTGAAGAAGAGAAAAGTCGCTTCTCCTAAAAAGAGAAGTCGGTTGCATTAAAGGCTGACAGTTCAAGGAAGGGCAAAACTGCCTCACCAGCACCTGCTCAAGAAGTGAGTGAAGAAGAAAACTCTGAGCCAAGCACCTTAGGCTCAGAATTATCTGAAGGAGAGTTCTCATTGCTCTCTCGGCAGTTCAAGAAATTCTTGAACAAGAAGAAGAAGTGGAGAGGCAAGGATGCCTCATACAGAAGATCACGACACGACGGTGATCAGTAAAAGAAAGGCTCGGGTAGCCATGACAGGTATAACTCTAAACAGAACAAACAGATTTCTACTGACATCGTTTGCTACTGTTGCAACAAACCAAGTCACGTCCTAGCTGACTGCCCCCACAAGAAAAAGTAGGGTGGCAGAAGAGAGGAAAAGAAGTCCTCATACCACAAGAAGAGTACAGAGAAGAGCCTGTTGGCCAAGAAGGTTAAAACTCTCAGCGACTCTGACTCATCTGAGTTGAGTGAAGAAGAGGAAGCCTACTTTGGGCTCATGGCTCAATCAGATGAAGAACAAGAGCCCCAATTTACTGGGGAGGTAAAATCTCACACTTCTCTCTCTAAATCTTAAAGTTTTGAGCATGATCATGAGGACAGCTCTTCTGACGATGAGTCGGAACTTATGGCCAGGTACCAGGAGTTGATCACGACTTACAACAAATGTCGTCGAGTCATGAAAACTCAGGCTAAAGAGATTAAGTCTCTAAAGGCTATTGAGAGCAGCTTGAGAGAAGAAGTCGCTAAGACTGACTCTCTTCAAGAGAACTTCAATTTTACTATGGAAGAATACAATCAAGCTCTTAAGCACCTCGACCTTAAAGATGAAATCATCAAAGAGTTGGAAAAAGAACTCGAGGCTGAGAAGAAACTTGTTGAAAGTTTCTCTAAGCCTAAGACAGTTCTTCCACTCGTTGCTGAATTCTCAGCTAAGGCCAAAGGAGCTGGACTAGGCCATGTTGTCGCTCCTAGTAAATCTTCTAGGAGAAACAAGGCTCAACGGAAGAATAAGGCCGCCAAGAAGGCCTTGGCCAAAGAAAAGGGGAAAGCCCCTCTAGATCAGACTGTATTTAAGAAAGTCATCTTTCCAACAAATGAGTTTGATCTGGACTCGTCCTATGGTCAC
Source organism: Platanthera zijinensis (assembly GCA_039513925.1). Lineage (NCBI taxonomy): Eukaryota > Viridiplantae > Streptophyta > Magnoliopsida > Asparagales > Orchidaceae > Platanthera > Platanthera zijinensis. Next base: position 133,859,757 of record CM077092.1, read on the forward strand.
TTGACCAGGCCTACTTACGTAAAGCCAAAGTCTCGGTACCAAGGATGGACTCGCCCTTGGAACTTTGGTGAGAGTGTCTTCAAGGCACCTTATCAAGAAGTGATTCTTCAGGGCTACGGTCCTTATAATCGTGGCCACAACTTCAAGAAAGCACATAAAGTAAAGCCCGTTGGGGAAAGGCCTCCGAAGAAGAAGAAATCATGTGACTGCCATCACCATGAAGCTTCCTTATCCAAGAATGCTACCCCTTCTAGACCACCATCTCAAAAGGTCAAGCAGGAGTACATAAAGCAAAGATACAACAGGTTTGACTGTTGGTGATGTGGTAAAATTGGTCATTTCGCCATCGCTTGTTGGTTTAATACCAGGAAGGTCGCTACTCCTCAAGTTGGCAACATGAGATTGACCACTCAGGATGCTAATCTTCGTAGGGGGGAGTGTTCTAACCCGAGACCAAGGACCCAAACATGTTTGGGTTCCTAAGGCAAAGTGATCATGAATGCAGGTATATCCAAAGGCCACCAAAATGTCTATCTGGTACTTGGACAGTGGATGCTCTCGGCACATGACCGGGACAAGAAGCTTACTCAAGAATTTCACTCAAGTCTGCAATGGACCAAAGGTCATCTTTGGAGGTTCAGATCGAGGAATAACTAAAGGCTATGGTATGATCACTAACGGTAGTGTATCCTTTTCGGATGTAGCTTATGTGGAGGGATTGGAACATAATCTCATAAGCATAAGTCAACTATGCGACAAGGGATACATAGTTGAATTCCACATTGACAGGTGCTTGATAAAGTCTGTTGACAATATGGAAACAATTCTATCAGGCGCTCGAAGCAGGAACATATTTTACTTAAAATTCATTTGTATAGACTCTTCTACACCAGTGTGTCTTTTAGCAAAAGATAGTGCGTCTCTTGGTGACCAGTGGCACAAGAGGCTAGCACATATTAATTTTAAAACTATTAATAAATTATTCTCCCAGAACTTAGTACGTGATGCCCCAAATGTCAAGCACGTCAAAGAGAGACCTTGTCATGCATGTGTAAAAGGCAAGCAAACAAGGGCTACCTTTAAAAGCATCATAGGCAAAAACTCTAATAGGTGTTTACACCTACTTCATATGGACTTGTTCGGTCCACTGCAAATTAGAAGCTTAGGAGGTAAGGATTATACGTTGGTAATTGTTGATGACTACTTGCGTTTTGCATGGGTGTTCTTTCTAAAACACAAGTCAAATACCTTTGATATCTTTACAAATTTTGACAGGCAGGTCCAGAATGAATACAACTATTCCGTCGTCAAAATCAGAAGTGACAATGGAACGGAGTTCAAATCTGGGGCCATGATAGAATTTTGTGAAAGCCTAGGTATCTTTCATGAGTTTTCCTCTCCTCGTACTCCACAGCAAAATGGAGTAGATGAGAGAAGGAATAGAACACTCATAGAGGCCTCTAGGAGTATGTTGAGTGATGCTTCACTACCGGAGTACTTCTGGGCTAAAGCCATCAACACTGCATGCCATGTGCAAAATCGAGCCCTCATAAACAAGAAATAAGATAAGACACCTTATGAACTTCTAAAAGGCAGGAAACCAACAGTTTCATATTTTAGAATTTTTGCCTGTAAATGCTTCGTGCTTAACAATGGTAAGTATCATACTACCAAGTTTAGTGAGAAAGGTTTTGAAGGTATTTTGGTAGGATATATGAGCCATAGTAAGGCATACAGGATTTTCAGTAGAAAAACTATGGTTGTAGAGGAATCCATACATGTTGTATTTGATGAGACGAGCTTGCTGCAAAGAAAAGCTTCTAGTGTGCTTGTTGAAGATGCAAGTACAAGGATTAAAGAGATCAACTTGGATGAATCGGTCGATGGTAAAGATGAAAAGTTCATCAAGATCACCTCTCCAACCCCTATTGGAGAGGTAGAGGATCAAGATGAAAATGTTGCCCAAATTGATGAAGTCACTCCAATGGCTGAAGAAGTCCCAGATGCCAGAAATCTAGAGCTCAGACATCTGAAGGATCACCCAATGGACCAGATCATAGGAGATCCCCAAGATGGTGTCAGAACACGTCAAGGTAAAACTAACGAGAATTTATATTTAAGTTTTCTCTCACAGGTTAAACCAAAGAAGTTTGAGAAAGCAAACTCAGACGCATCATGGATCTTGGTCATGGAAGAAGAATTGAATCAGTTCAAGCGCTGCAAAGTTTGGACGCTTATTCCAAGACCCAAAGTTAAGAATGTCATTGGGACTAAGTGGGTCTATAGGAACAAGATGGACAAGAATTGGACAATCATAAAGAACAAGGTCAGACTCGTCACCAATGGATATCGTCAAGAAGAAGGGATCGACTTTGACCATACATACGCTCCAGTTGCAAGGCTGGAGACCATCAGACTGTTCCTGGCTTATGGTGCCCTGAAGGGCTTCATAGTCTACCAAATGGACGTGAAGTCAGACTTCCAAATGGTGACATAAAGAAAGAGGTGTATGTGGAACATCCCCTAGGTTTTGTTGATCCTAACTTTCCTGAATATGTTTATTTGTTATCAAAAGCATTGTACAGTTTGAAACAAGCTCCTCGAGCTTGGTACAAAACGCTATCTAGCTTTCTCCTCAAAAACAAATTCACAAGGGGAAAGATAGACAAGACATTATTTCTTAGGGAAATTAAAGGCAAGATTTTGCTGGTGCAAATCTATGTCGATGACATTATATTTGGTTCTACAGACGACAACCTCTGCAAAAAGTTTTCTAAACTTATGCAAGGGAAGTTTGAAATGAGTAGTATGGGAGAGCTGAAGTATTTCTTAAGACTTCAGGTGAAACAATCTGAAGATGGAATTTTCATCTCTCAGACTAAGTTCACCAAGGAGTTGATTAAGAAATTCAGAATGGAGAGTGCAACCTCTATGAGGACTCCAATGGCCTCAGCTATGTCTCTAAACAAGGATGAGAAAGGGAAGCCTTTTGATGAAACCAAGTATAAAAGCATAGTTGGATCCTTGCTCTACCTTACTGCTAGTAGACCAGACATAATGTTCTCTACATGTGTCTGTGCTAGATTCCAAGTGAACTGTAAGGAATCTCACTATGCTGCTGCAAAGCGGATTTTGAGATACCTTAAAGGTACACTGAATCTTGGCTTATGGTACCAAATAAGTAATGATAGAAAACTAATTGGTTTTTCAGATGCAGATTTTGCAGGTAGCAAAGATGACAGGAAAAGCACTTTCGGGACATGTCAGTTCCTTGGAAGAAGGCTTATCTCATGGAGCAGCAAAAAGCAAAATTGTGTCGCAATCTCAACGGCCGAGTCAGAATACATTTCTGCCGGCAGTTGTTGTGCACAGTTGTTGTGGCTAAAGAATCAGCTAGAAGATTACAATATGAAGGTCAAAGACATTCCATTATTCTGCGAATCATCCAGCACGATCGCAATCGCAAACAACCCAGTCTCGCACAGCCGGACAAAGCACATCGATCTCAGATATCACTTCATCCGGGAGCATGTGGAGCAAGGGGATGTGGATCTGCAGTACGTGACAACAAATCGGCAAGTTGCAAATATTTTCACAAAGCCGCAGGACGAGACCAAGTTCAATTTCTTCAAAACTGAACTTGGGATGCTAAACAAAGAAGGATAAGTCACAGGAAATCAGTTCAAAGCTCAAGAATCGAGGATACCTCAAACAGGTCAGAAATTTCTCAAGAGTAAAGTACTAGTTCTCGAAAACTCAGTCTACTACTCGAAAAGTAAAGTACTAATTCTCGAAAACTCAAGCTACTTCTCGAGAACCTTGATCTGTCTCTCGAGAAGTCTCTGCAGTTCTCGAGAAGTCTCTTCAGTTCTCGAGAAGTCTCTTCAGTTCTCGAGAACTAATATCATACTTCTCGAGAAGTCCTCTAACATTTCTCGAGAACTAACCCTACCTCTCGAGAAATGCCCATCCTTTTTCGATTTCTGATTAATTTCTTCTATTTCGAAAACCCGCTTGATTTCAATCCTAACGCTAGATTAATTAGACACTTAATTGACATTACTAGGATTATATATATATATAATACTTTAGAAATCCCAAATCAACTGCCACTTCAAACAGTCTTCTCGAAAACTCTTTGTCTTCCGCCGACAGAAAGCTTCGTCACAGCCATCATCTTGTGCTCCGTCCGTCGCCGCCGTCAGAGTCCATGGCGCAGAGTTCGAAAATAGGAATCGGCAGTGAACTCGTCGTCGCAGGGATTGCAGACATTTGTGATGACTTCTAGAACTTGCTCCTTCTCTTGGAAACAGCCGGTCTGATGTTCGTTCTCTCAAAACCCTGTAAGATTTCATTTCCAGATGTAGAGGAATTCTTCAGGAATGCCAAGGTGAGGAGAAATGGTACAGTTTTGAAAACTAAAGTCAGGGGGATCAAAATCAAGTTGGACAAAACCAGAATTTCAAAGCTCCTAAAGTTGCCCGTTGTGGATGAAGAGGATGACCTAACACTTGAAGATTATGACAGAACTTACTCTTTCTGTGGAGTTTCTGTGGATTTCATCTCTTTAAGGAGAAATCTCTTCAATGATGTAGGAAAGCTTCTGGTAGATTTAATTGGAAAGATCTTGTAGTGCAGAATAGGGTCCATTAGTTTCATAACCAATGACCTATTTAGTGTTATGACTGCTATTATTTGCAGAAAGAAATTTCAATATGGAATGATGGTATTTGAATTGATCAGGGATAGTATTCAGGCTCCCAAGTTTGCAAGGATAATTTCCCTATTGCTGAGTGAGATCAACCCAATCACCTTCAAAACCTCTAAAGGTACTCAGATCCATCACCTGAAAAAGATTTCATTGGCCTCCATCTAAGATTGGAACTCAAGCTGAAGAATTCCAAGCAGTTAGCTAAAGAACTTGCAGCTTCTGCCTCTGAGGTCAGGACCCCATCTCCCTCCTCTCATCATGTTATTGAACCATCTGGTGCAATAACTAAGGGGGAGCATGTAGCCTCTGCTCCTGTTGTCAGACCTACTCCTTCCTTTCCAGCCAGATCAGCAAGCAGATCACCCATCAGAAGTCCTGTCAGAAGCCCAGTAAGCTCTCCAACCAGGTCCCTAGTGGAAATTGCTCCATATGATACTTTCTCATATATTCAAGTACAGGAAACCCTCCAGAACATAACTGAAGACATTGACAGAATGGTGGAAGAACTCACTTCAGATGAACCTCTTCCTCCTCTTTTCAAGGACACTGCTGAAGAACCCTCAAAGGATCCCTCATCAGTTCCATCCTCACCCAAAGCTACTCTAACTCCTTCTCCCTCTCCAAGGAAAGATTCAACTCCAGCTGAACACCCTTCAGCACCAGAGACCATCCTTCTCTCTATATAGGATGAGCAAGAACCTGAAGATGTGGAAGCCCCTCTCAAGAACCTTGACTTCTCCCTCCCCATAATTGTTAATGAGGAGGCTTATACAGTCTTTCACACTGTAAGAGCCAAGAGCTCAGTGGTAGTGGCAGAGGTACCTCCCTGGGTAGCTCCTCTTCCACCCCCAAATAACTTTGCTGGTGATATTACTCTTGTTGTTGTTGTTGCTGATGCCTCTCTCTCTTCTGACATTTTGAATAAGATTGGAATTTTGCTGACTGAACAAAGGAAACATTTTGATGACTCTCTGAAAATAGTGCAAGACAAAGTGATTGCCTTGGAAATTGAAATGAGTCGAGGATTTGCTGAGATACAACATAACACTGACTCTCTGAAAAGTCTGTTTCAGATAGGTGGAAAAGCCATAGATCACACCATTACTAGTGTTGGTCAGGTAATGTAGCAATCTGTAACTCTGGCCAATAATCAAATCTAGTTAGACAAGCAAGCTGAAAAACATGTTATGAAAATCTATGAAGAGGTGGGCACTTTCATAGAGGATGCTATAGAGAAGCTCGCAGTAGAATTCAGAAAGGGGGAGAATATAGTGAAAGAATAAGTGGAAAAGCTTGCTGCCAATGCTCAAACTCTCTGGGATGAGAAATTGACTGAGATAAATAAGAATGTTTTAGCTCAAATTCAATCTGTAAAATTCTACACATATGATACTGCTGTATGGACTCATAATTTGATCTTCCCTGATCATCAAGTTGATCCAAATGTGATTCCACATTACCTCAACCCCCTTGCTGAAGGAGAATCTAGCCAGATGCTTCAACCTCAAATGCCAACTTTTCTCCAAGGCCAAAAGATCAGGATCCTCCTCCTGCTTCCTATGACCAGGTTTGGGATGATATTATTCCTCAGGATTTACTAGAAATCAACACCTCTAAAAAGAGAAAGTATGGGGAAAGCCCCTCTGCCAGCAAAAGCATCCCTAAGACAAGATCATAGAAAAGGAAAACCCAAGAGTTTGTAGAAGTCTGGAGCCCTACTTCTAAAAGCCTAATTCTTGATACTCTTAAATTAGTGATGGACTTTAATGAGAACAGGAATCTCCACTACAGCTCCTCTGAGTGGGAATTATATGAGAAGTCCATGACCAAAAGAAGAATATATGATAGAGAGTTTGGCAGGAATAATCCCAAAGCTCCTCCAAAGCCTCCTAGGTACTATCCTAAGCCCTTCAGTTATCAGAGGAGACAGCAGGAGAAGCCGGACAGACAGCATCAAAGCAAAGAATGAACTCTTGTTGATATGTTTTTGAGAATTTGAATGAAATGGTTGTTAATTAGAAATCTAAAACATTACATATATACAATTCCTAGTTTTGTCTAATTGTGTGTTCAATTAATCTCTTATTGCATTTAGATTAAATTATTCATTTCCAATTATTTCTTAATCGTCATAATTCACCTTAGTGTAGAGGGTTCTGACTTCTACAAATAGGGGGAGATTGGTATCAGAGCCAGGTTGCCTAGTGAACCCCCAAGTAAACCTTGAGAAGTCATCTACAATAACTAAAGTGTAGGATTTCCCTCCTAGGCTCTGTACAGCAATTGGTCCAAAGAGATCCATGTGTAGCAAGTACAAGATCCTAGGTGAATCACTTTTATTTACTGATTTAAAGCTAGATTTTGTATGCTTTCCTAGTTGACAGGTCCTGTATAGGCCTTCCTTCTTGTAGGGACAAGAAGGTAAACCTCTCACAAGGTTGTCTTTTGATAGCCTAGCAATATTTTTCATGTTTACATGTCCTAGCCTTTTATGTCATAATTCATTCAGATTACTAATTATGTTAAGTAAGCAGATATCTGAATTGACAGCATTAAAATCAACTAAATATATATTTCCTTGTCTATTCCCAATTAAAATATTTTGTTTTTCTTTATTTGAAATAGTACAAGATGTTTAGTTAAAGTGTACCTGGTAACCTTCATCACATAATTGACTTATGGAGATGAGGTTATGCTTGAGTCCACTTACATAGGTCACCTTCTTGAATGTGATAGCTCCAATGCTTACTTGTCCATAGCCTTCAGATTGGCCACACTTTGAATCACCAAAGATTACCTTTGGTCCCAGCTTGGTCTTGTAGTTGAGTAGATTTTCCTTATTGCCAGTCATGTGTTTGGAGCAACCACTGCCCAGGTACCATTATTGATTCACAATTGTATAGCTCTTTATCTGAAAGAAAAATAGTTAGCTGTTCTTGACCCAGGTTACCTTGGGTCCTTTATATTGTTGATATGAAAAGCTAGATATTACAGAAAATTCTGGTTGAGATTTGTATCCTAATGGATGATATCTTCTTGATGGAATTATCCAATCAGCTAATGGATTAAATGGTTTCCTAGATTTATTAGAGTTGCTGTTATAGTTATGATTATTAACAAGTCTCTCTGTGTTCGACGAAATGTTGTGAGTTCGTCGATCAGAGTTCGACAAATTGGGATGAGAATGTCAATCTCTGCTCAGAGGATGAACAAGTTCATTTTTTGTGCCCCAAGTTCGTCGATCTCTGCTCGATGAACCATACACAATTCGTCGGTCATAGTAAGACAAATGATTATTATTTAAATTTGCATTCAGAGATCATCATACTGAGGTCGACGATCTGTTCATATATCGCCGATCTGAGTTAGACGATAACTGCTGAACATTATTACTTTTATTATTCTTCTGGTTTTTAAGTTTGTTCTTAGTTTCAATCTGTTTAAGAACTTCATTAACCTTATTAACCTGTTCAGTATTTTTCTTTCCTTTATCAGAAACAAAATTTACAGGTTTAGAAAGATGATTCTTTTGGATTAGGATTGGTTCACTGGATAAAGCTCCTAACCCTAGTCTACAGTTATTAGTTCTAGCATTAAATGTGTTGGTTATATCTAACAATCTTAAACTTATGCCATTCAATGATTCTTCTAATATCTTAGCTTTGCTAAGTTAAGATTTCAGAAAGATAATTTGTTCATTTGCAGGATTTAGTTCAGCCTTTAACCTATTGTTTTCAAAAATAACATTTTCTTGGTTTCATAGTCTTTCCCTAAGTGTCTTAATTTCATTTTCAGAATTTATTAGATCTATGCACATGGTTTTAAATTCAGATTGAAATGATTCAGAACTATAATCAAAAGAAGACAATACCAGATCAGCTTTAGATGCTGAGGCTTCTTTAGTGTTGATTCTTCCTCCTCTGAATGACTCCTGGAAGAATCAATGGCCATGAGGCAAACTTCTTTGTCCCTTACCTCCTCTTCTTCTTCACTAGAGCTGGAATATGAGGATTCATCTTTAGTTTCACTCCATCTTTCAGCTATAAAGCCTTTCTCCTTCTTCTTATGTTTGCTGGAGGAAGGCCTGCTGCTTTGCTGTCTTCTGGAGTCCTTCTCTCTTCTCTTCTCCTTCTTCTGATTCTCTAGACACTCTGAGAGGAAGTGTCCAGGTTTCCTGTAGCCAAAGCACACCACTTCTTTAGTGGGGGTTTTATCATACCTTGGCTTGTCATCCTTCCTGGATGACTTTCTTCTGAAATCCTTCTTTGACATTTTATAGAATATTTTGGCAAATAGACTCAACATTTCTTCATTAACTGTTGGAGTCTCTGTCTCTTAAGCAGCCTTGAATGCAATGTTGTGCTCCTTCCTTGCTGGTGGAGGTGTTTTTTGCTCAGCTGCTTCTCTGGATTTGATAAGCTGCTCATAGGACTTCAGCTTTCCCAAAAGAGATTCAGTGGAAATCTCATTTAGGCTCCTGGCCTCCTTGATGGGCTAGATCCTTGAATCTCATGAGCTTGGAAAGCACATAAGGATTTTATCATTCACCTCTGTGAGGGTGATGTCCTTATCCAAGTTTTGTAGATCATTGATGATAGAGCTTAACCTATTGTACATGTCAGCTATAGATTCAGCTTCCTCCTTCTTAAAGTTCTCATATTGGGATATGAGATTTGATCTTCTATCCTTCCTTTCATCAATAGATCCAGCCACCATTTGATTGAGGGAGTCCCAGATGGCCTTGGTTGATGTGCATTCAGCCACTTTCTGAAAAATGTCATCTGATATTGTTTGGGCCAGGATGTTCATTGCTTTGACATCAGCAATTTTGGCCTTCTTCCGAGCCTCAGTCAGCTCAGGTGGTGGAACTGCATTACAGTTGGATGTTGTTGTAGAGATAGATGCCTAAGGGGGACCTGTCAAGATATAATTGTATATATCTTCATCAATAAGGTTCATATACAATTTTATTCTTGCCTTCCAGATGGCAAACTTATTTAGATTGCATACTGGAATTCTGGTGCTTGCATAGTCTTTGTTTTGTGTCATGTTGTGTGCGTAAATAAAATAGAAATGAAATGACAGATCTAAATTAGGATCTTTGGTTCAAGGGTTAGCTTGTACAACCAAAAGAACGTCCTCTGATACTAATTGAAAGTGAAAGGTTAGATCTTGTATACTCTAGAGGGGGGGTGAATAGAGTATTCTTTGGGTTTTAAAACTTTTGTTATAAATAAAAAGTTGTTCCTAAACCTATATGATTTGTCACAGGCAAACAACAAATATAAGTAATCACAACCACAACAACCTAACTAGCACAGCCACAGCAAGAACAAAAAGAAAAGGGCATCCAGACAACACAAGAATTTTATAGTGGTTCCCCAACCTGGGTACATCCACTCTTCTACCACCTTGGTAGGAATCCACTCAGGTTTTTCATCAGGTGACTGCCACCAATGAGCTTTTGATCAGATGCTCAAAAACCAAACCTCAAATCTTTTGATCTGGTGACTTGCAACCAGGAATAATTTTGAAGGGAATTAAAACCCTGTATACAGTGGGGTGAGAGAATGATTTTGTCTTCTCTTTCTCAAATACAACTGAGAAGACTTTTGTGGATATTGACTTTAATAAAGAGCTCCCCTGAGATATTGAATGGTTCAGGAAGGTAGAGTTTTGCTGCACGGTGATAGGCCTTCAGACTTCTTTACTTTGACCAGAAGAACTCCAGGAACTTCTTGACTGATGCTGCAATTGTTGTCCTTTGAAGAATCCTGAGATGAGGACAGAAGAAGACACTTGATTTTTAATGGTTGTTCTTCTTCTTCAACTAAAAGTTTTTCCTTTGGTCTAGCACTTATTTCTCTCTATAACTGTGTTCTGTGTACTCCGCATCTCAGAGTGTTGTACAGAGAGAGAGAGAGAGAGAAGAAGAAGATGCTTGTTCACTGTTGTTGTTCTGTTCTTCTGTATGTCTTGTTGTTCTCTATTTCTTACCAGAAGGAGGAAAATCCCATTTATATTTTACATATAAATTTGCTTTTTGAATTTTGAATTCCTTCTTGCATTCAATGCTAACGGCCTTGAAAACATTTGCATTGATTGATTTCCCCAACTGTCCCTTTTAAAAATGACAGCAATAATCCTGATGAAGACCATAACTAATGCTCCGTCTAACGGTAATATTCAGAGAATATGTTAGCATTAATTACTCAGGAATTATTGCATTATAATAGGGACAGAAGGATGAAAATAACCAAGTCTGGATTCGTCGAGCTGAGATCCACGATCGTCGGCCTCAGAACTGCTGACTGCTGCTTGATGAGTCTTTCCAATTCTGTGCACCAAGATCGTCGAGCTGAGAACCAAGTTCGTCGACTGGAGTTTGATTCTAGACTTAGAAATATTGAGATGTTTTCTGGACTTCAGTGTTGAAGCAGATGATCCAAAAATCGTCAACCTGAGAACTGAGTTTGTCGAGCTCAGCTCAGAGAATTTTTCTCTGATTTCGTCGAGCTGAGCACGACTTTCGTCGTCCTGATTTCGACGAACGTCGAACTCTTTTTCTGAGTCTTGATATTTCTCTAAGTCTTGAATCTTTGGCAGACTGTTGATGGCTGGTCCATGCATTGTTAACTCTAAGGAATTGGCCTAGACTCTAGGACACAACCATGACCCTTGCTATACATGTTGGGTCATATTATCCTAACTTAGTTAACCTAGCCCAAATCTAACTAGGGATCCAACAGATTTGACTTCTGATATTTATTCTGGTTGGGTTGGCATAATTGATATTTGTAAAGGCCGACAGAATAGGCGTCTTGTAGTATAGGCTAGCCCGAGTACTAGTGCTACCGCAAGGCGGCTGTTCTGGGCATAATACTTCCCTCGTGCCATGTTCTGTGTTCTGGGAGGGGGGTCTTACAAATGGTATCAGCTTGCTACGATACTGAATTAGAGAAGTCATTCAACAATGGTGCAACCCCCATTCGATTAGTTAGTTTGGGGACAAGCTGACTTAGCGGAAGCAGTGATGTGCCCATATGTAATTCACACTAAGTATGTCCAACTTTACCTTAAGATTAGCCAACCTGACCTTAGGTTTGTATTCTATGTGTAGATCACAGTGCACATTGAGCTAGTGGGGGGCACCCCCACCCCATCCGTACCCACACAATTTCAACAATCGGAGCTAGGACAGACGCTTACAGCTATCTTGGATGCCTTCAGATCCCAACAAGCCCCCGTACAAAACCATGGTCCGGGCTCCAATTGGGTGAGCACTTTCCAAGCTCTCTCCCCTCCTTATTACCTTGGGAGAGAGTCGGCAGAGCGTACAGAGGAATGGCTCGGCACCGTGCAAGAACTGCTGGCAGGAATTAGATGCCCAAACAACATGGCTGTGACCCTGGTAGTGACACTCCTAGAAGAGCACGCCAATAGTTGGTGGAAGTCCCTCATGGGCTCCACCTTTCAAGGGCGAGTGTATACGAATATCAGTTAGAACGAGTTCTCGGGAGCCTTCCTAGAGCACTTTATCCCTTCGTCAGCCCGAGATGAACGTGAGTAAAGGTTTCTGCAGCTGAAGAAGGGATCCAAGTCAGTGACGGAGTACTAGCGGGAGTTTCAGCATTTTGCTAGATTTGTTGACTCCTATGAGTTGGACGACATAGGATATGCTAAAAGATTCTACAAAGGCTTGTCAGACCCCCTGAGGCAAGCCCTTTTGTTTATAGAGGACTCTAGCCTGGCGGAAATAATTAACATGGCAAAGAGACTGGAAGCAGACCAATTGGGAAGTGGTAAGAGACCTGCTGAAGGGGTGATGTAAGCTGGCCCGAGCAATAGAAGGAGATACGATTACGGAAGAGGAAGGGGATATCAGAGAGGTGGCAGGCACTTTCACCGGAATTATAGAGTGGAGAACCCGGTTCCACAGCCGCCAGCATTGCCTCCACCACCACAGCCTCAACAATTTCAGCAACCCAGTGGGCGGCAGAAGCGAGTGTGCTTCGAATGCAACAAACCGAGCCACATTCGACGCTACTTCCCGCAACTGTTTGGAAATGCGCCTCTTGCTCTCCCTCCGACAGCTCCTTGAGGGCGGGGTCACATGTGTGGTCGAGGACGAGGACCACGAGGAGGAAACCCTGGACCTGCTCAGAATAAGGGGTTCGCGCTGGACATGACACGGGAGCGGGACCCTCAGGAGGTGATTGCAGGTATGATTACATGTAGTCATCTTATTTTAATTGTTAATCTTAAGTTGTTTAAGATATACTAGACATCTAGCTTTGAGTATTGTTATTGGTACTTAGGCACCGTGGTGGTCGGCGGGAAACCGGCCTATACGTTATTCGATACCAGTGCCTCACACTCATTTGTGTCTACGGACTTTATTAAAGACCTGGAAGGAGTGCAATCCTTCACTGGTATTGCTCAAAGAGTACGCCTTCCAAATAGCTCTGAGATGACCGCAACCGCCAAGTGCAAATTGGAGATACTAATTGGGGGAAAGATCTTTGATACCACTGCCACAGTTTTGAGAATGTCGGAGTTCGACCTCATTCGAGGCATGGCGTGGCTGGATTGGCACTACACAAGAATTGACTGTGCGGAGAAGCGAATCTACTTGAGGCATGGGGATACCGATGTATTATTCCAAGGTATAGAATTCGCACCACGTATATTATTATCTTCGATTCAGACCCTGAAATCTCACATGAGAGGGGATGAAGTTTACATGATATGTTTCGAACTGAAGGATATGAAAATAGATATGAAGGACGTGCGGGTGGTGCGAGATTTTCCCGAGGTATTTCCTGAGAAATTGCCAGGTTTACCCCCGCATAAGGGAAGTTGATTTTCAAATTAAGCTAATACCAGGAGCCAAGCCCGTCTCCAGGACCCCTTACCGAATGGCCCTAAGTACCTCGCAGAGTTTAGAGTTCAGTTGCAAGAGTTGGTAGAATCAGTGTTTGTTCGCCCCCAGCTCATCACCTTGGTGAGCCCCTATTCTGTTCGTTAAGAAGAAGGATGGAACCTTGCGATTATGTATAGACTATCGGGAGCTCAACCAACTGATGGTACGGAACACCTATCTGCTACCTCGGATCGATGAGTTGTTCGACCAATTGGTAGGAGAGCATTGGTTTTCCAAGTTCGATTTGCGTTCAGGGTATTATCAGTTGAGAATACAGGAGCAGGACATTCAGAAAATGGCCTTTAGCTCGAGGTACGACTTGTACGAGTTCACTGTGATGCCATTCGGGCTCACAAATGCCCCTTCAGCCTTCATGTGCTTGATGAACAAAGTGTTTGAACCTTATTTAGATGTCTTCATCATCATTTTCATCGATGACATTTTGGTCTACTCTAAGGCGGAGGAAGAGCATGTCGAACATCTGACCTTGGTACTGAAGAAGCTAAAAGTGCACGCCTTGTTTGCCAAGTTCAGCAAGTGCGAATTTTGGCTCCAAGAGGTTGCCTTCTTGGGCCATGTGATTAGTGGGTATGGGTTAGCTATGGATCTGGCCAAAGTGCGTGCCGTGAAGGAGTGGTCGCCCTTAAAGTCAGCGGCCGATGTGCGGAGCTTCCTTGGACTTACCGGGTACTATCGCATGTTTGTAAAAGGCTTCTCAAAGATCTCCATTCCTCTGACTACACTTACAAAGAAAGGTGTGTCGTATGAGTGGACACCCCAGTGTGAAGCTGCATTTCAGGAACTAAAAGATCGACTTACATCCGCACCCATCCTATCTCTTCCATCCGGTAAGGAAGGATTTCAAGTTTACAATGACGCATCGTATCAAGGAATGGGAGCGGTACATATGTAACACGGGCATGTGAATTCATATGCTTCAAGATAGTTAAAGAAGCATGAGATCAACTACCCGGTACATGATCTAGAATTGGGAGCGGTAGTGTTCTCCTTGAAGATTTAGAGGCACTATCTATACGGCGTCCACTGCGAGATCTTTTCAGACCACAAGAATCTAAAGTATGTGCATACACAGAAGGAATTGAATTTGAAACAACGGCGGTGGTTAGAGTTTTTATGCGATTACGAATTCACCTTGAACTATCACCCCGGAAAAGCAAACTCTATAGCTGATGCTTTGAGCAGAAAGTTACCGGAATCGAACTCGGAGTCCTTATTGATGAGAATGGAGTTAGCCCGGATGCTCGAAGAGATGGAGATCACCCGGGTGTAAAAAGACCAATCGGAAGGGTATACGGAGTACCTAACAGCGTTGAGCATAGTCTGTAACATTTGAGACCGGATCCGGGCGGAGCAAGGAAAGGATGCGGTTCTGGCCCTGACAATCAAGTCAATTGAAGATGGGACAACTGACGAGTACTCTCTTAAAGACAGCCTCATTCATCTCTTTGGTCGGCTTTACATTCCCGAGGGCGGTAAAATTTGGGAAGAATCCTAAGAGAGGCACAATACACCCAGTATTCTATGCATCCTGGAATTGCCAAGATGTACGCCGACCTGCGGAAGACCATGTGTTGGCCGGGAATGAAGAGGGATGTCCGATAATTTATAACGCACTGCAAGGCCTGTAAAAGGGTGAAGACAGAATGCAGGAGCCCCGGTGGATTATTATAGTCATTGCCCATCCCCGAGTGGAAGTTCGAGGATGTCTCCATGGACTTCGTCCACAGTTTGCCTCGCTCACACTCAGGGAATGATTCAGTATGGGTAATCGTTGACCGCCTGACGAAGGTAGCCCGGTTTATTCCTATGAAGAAAGAAGCTAATGTGGATGTTTCGGTACCCCTCTTTGTGGAGCAGTTCGTACGGTATCATGGTGTGCCAAAGACGATTGTTTCTAACAAGGATGGTCAGTTTACCTCTAAGAAGTGGAGGGTCGTACAAGCATAAATAGGTTCACATCTTACCTTTAGAACAGCATTCCATCCTTAGACGGGCGAGCAGCCTGATAGAACCATCAGAACATTAGAGGATCTCTTAAGGCTGTACGTAATAGATAGAGGAGAGCTGTGGGAAAGGCTCTTACCCATGGGGAATTTTCATATAACAACAGTCACCAGGCTAGTATCGAAATGTCGCCCCATGAAGCCCTTTACAGAAGAAGGTGTAGAACACCCTTGTCTTGGGTGTAGGATGAAGACCCGAAGGCTTTGGGAATTGAATACATTGATGATACTGATGCGATTGTGAGATTAATACGGGACCGTGTGCTTGAGGCTCAAAGTCGGTAAGCAAAATATTATAATGCAAAGCACCGGATGGTGGAATTTCAAGTGGGTGACAAAGTGTTTCTGAAGATCAAGTCGATGCATGGAGTATCACGGGTACGTGGTGTGAAGAAGCTCAGCCCAAGGTACGTTGGGCCCTACATTATATTGGAAAGGATTGGCCCGTTGGCCTATCGGTTGGAGTTACCGCCAGAGCTAGAGAATCTTCATGACGTATTCCATGTGTCGGAGCAGTTGCGACTGATAGGTTGGTGCGACTAGAGCCTGTGCATATTGTAGACAACAAGACAAGGATTTTGCACCGCAAAAGTGTTCCTTTAGTAAAGGTATTGTGGTTTAATCATGGGAAGGAGGAGTATACATGGGAGCCAGTGGACTTGATGCAAAAGCGCTACCCGGAGCTGTTTCATCAAGGTAATCTTTAAAAGAATATTTTATTTTATTTTATGCTTTTCTCTACCCATATCCTTAACCTGATTTCAGGAATGAAATCTTTTATTTTGTTTATAGGATTTGTAATGTCCCGATTCGCGCTAGGCCCCTCGTGCGTGCTTTTGAGTCAAGAGATCTGACTTGGGCTTAGGAAGTGCAGGCTACTAGGCTTATATTCGTGTGGAAAAGAGAAATTGGTCCAAAATTGGACACGGGTAGAGACACATGCGTTTCCCTACCCCTGTGCGTCGAGTAGAACTCAAGATGTGTCGAATGGAACTCGAAAAGGCATGTCTCGAGTAGGACACGGGTAGAGACACGGGCGTGTCCCTACCCGTGTGCAGTAGCGTCGAGTGGAACTCGACAAGGCTTGTCCCGAGAAGGACACAGGTAGAGACACGGGCGTGTCCCTACCCATGTGCGTCGAGTGGAGATCAACGAAATGTGTCCCGAGTAGGACACAGGTAGGGATACAGGCGTATCCCTACCCGTGTGCAGATCTCCAAGAAGCCGATCGTGTCTCCCGAGCAGGACACGGGTAAGAGAACAGGTATGAACACGGCCGTGTCGCGTGACACGGGTAGTGGACATGGGCATGACCCTACCCGTGTTGGTGTCCAAGCGATACTTTAACCGTCGTCGCCGATTTACCCGAGCAGGACACAAGTAGGGACACGGGCGTGTCCCTACCCGTGTCGTTTCCTAATAAAAAGGGGAAATGAAACCCTAGCTGTTTTTCATTTTCTTCCAAGACATTTCTCTGGAGAAACTGTTGGAGGAGGGAAGGAGTTGCTGGAATCAACTTTACTCCGTGAAGAACCGCCGCCGCCGCCAAGGAGAAGAGGATGTCACCGCGAAGGGTGACGAGATCCATGGCCGGAAATGGTGGAAATGCCGGAAATGAGGTGAGCTTCCTCCCCTCTCCCTTGGTGCTAAATCTGTAGTTATTTCTAGGTGAGACGTCGACTAAAAAGAGTCTAGACTTGTGAGAGGATGATCTTCCAAGGAAGAGGCCACTCTAGACTTGTGTTCTAGGGATTAGTCATCTTCAACCTCTCCTTCCATATATATGATGATGGGGGATGGTTTCGTGAAGAGGAATGGCCTCATGAGGGTTAATAAGGGAGGAGGAATTTCTGATGTGATTTGGGAAGGTCGGATTGAGGAGGGAGATGAACCGATGTCGTTCATTCCGCCTTAAGATGCGTGCAGAAATCTGTGTTTTGCACGAAACGACTTTCTCGGCCATTTTCAGACATGAAATGGCCAGATCTGGGCTTTTTACTAAACACAAAAGTCGTAGCCCTTGTAAATACCTTTCCAACGAGTGGTTACATGTCTTCATGTGAATTCTATAGCCACGGGAAATTCTGATCGAAGTAGAGGGATGACATGCTAAGCGTGCAGAAAATGTATTTTGTATGCAGCAGGCTTTGGAGCCAATTTCATATGTAATACAGTCTGATCTGGGTTGTAGACTGAATATGAAAGTTGTAACCCATGGAAAGACCTTTCCATCGAGGGGTTACACCCATTCATCGGATTCATGTAGCCTCGGGAATCTCTTGTCGAAGTTGTTGTCCAGAAGGTGTTTTGCACCTGAATTTCCTTGGTTGGTGTAGAATCGGGTTTGGACTCGGTGGAGATCTTGTAACAAATTATCGTTGAGGTTTTGGCGAATTATAATATGTTTAACCATGATGATTCAACAAGTGATGAAATTTTTGAATAGACCCAAAGTGAACAAATGTTAATTCATCGATTAATAATAAGATTGTCTTGAACTTGTGTATTTGGTCGGTGTTGATTGTTATGAACATGTGTTGTTGATAGTTAGATGATTAACTCATGTGTGCACGAATGATTGAGTTTGGTAAAATAGTTGTAATCGGTGATGTTAAAGTTATGTGACCATAGTTTAGACATAATCATGTTGGCCGAAAGAGTGATGCTTGGTCATGAGGCTTATTATATAGGGAAGTCTAAGAAGGTCCATTGTATGTGGTGGTTCGCCACCTGTGTTTGTGGTAAACCCTTAAGGTGCCTTGGGCACAGGATTGTGGAAGGGTGTGAGTGTGGGTGTTTGATCGCACTGGTTGGTAATGTTGAGAAGAGTTATGAATGGACGATTGGGCTTGGTCCTCGTGTTTGATCTGAGGATCCTTCCGTGCCACGATGATGTGGCATTACATGTGGTGTGAGTCGACACGCAGTGTCGTAATCCCGGGTTAAGAGTAGTGTGGCAGGTCTACAGGCTTGCCAATCGTCACACCGATGGGAGTCGACAGATAAACTTTGGGAGGTTGGGCTTGGTCTTCGGTGTTCGTGTCCTTAGGCTCCTTCCGTGCCAAGTGAACGGTTGGGCTTGGTCCTCATGCTTTTTCCGAGGCTCCTTCCGTATCACATCATAGGCCAGTTTGGGGCTTAGTTCTTGGTGCACATCTACCCGAGACTCCCACTGAGCCATAGTACGTGTGTGAGCTCCGCTGTTGTGTTCTTAGCGTTGAGGCGTACGAAGGCCTAGGCTTGGTAGTGTGGATGCCAGCCTAGTAGTGGAGATGCCCGCTCTACTATCACCATCTGGCCACGACGGATGACGCCTCAGTGGTTAGCTACCTGCTCGAATAGTGGCAACTACAATTCTGTGTCGACATAGCGATTGCATGTGCTTGATCATGGGTGAGTCATTGCATTGCATACATGTCATTACACTTCATTGCATACACAAGATCCTCATCATATAAGTTTGTATGGGCACTCCTATACGATGAGTTACTTACTGCTGAATGATCCTCAACTTATATGTTTGTATGGGCATTCATATAAGTTGAGTTACTTTTTGTTGTAGCTTTATATATTCTTATGCTGCTGTAGATGGTAGAATTGCTAGGATAAGATGTTACTCACTTATTAAGCTGCTTTACATACATGATGATATTCAGTCTTTACCACCTGCTTGTACTTATGCTTACATACTATATATATATATATATATATATATATATATATATATTGTACCTTCGTCCATTTCTACGCCCGGTGCTGAGGAGTCGCCGAGGGAGCGGATATGAAAGCCACTTAGTCTTTATGACTAACGGTTGTTACGTCTTCCTTTTTAGGAGGAAACCCCGCAGGTAGAGCAGCCACAGATTATGGAGCAGGACAGCCAGGCCTGGACGACAGGGCCTAAAGGGATGTTGTCGTCGCTACCGTCAGTTACTGATGTGAGTGTGAGAGATTTTTGATGTAGCCCTTTTAGGCAAAGTTTTTACGTACTCTGATTCTAAAAGCTTGTTGTAGCTTCTTTATATGTTATACTTTTGGGCTATTATATTCTTTGTGTAGATTTGACTTTTGATTTTTATCCTGGTTGGGTTGGCATGATTGATATTGGTAAAGGCCGGCAGAATAGGCGTCTTATAGTACAGGCTAGACGGAGTGCTAGTGCTACCGCAAGGAGGCTGTTCTAGGCATAAGACTTCCCTCGTGCCGTGTTCTGTGTTCTGGGAGGGGGGTCTTACAATTTTTACTTTTCATTCTTCAAACATTTTCTCTTTTAAAACACTTCTAAGTGTTCTTTCGTTTATTTTCAACAAATTTTACGTCAGAGATCTCATACTGACATATTTCCCTTTTTAGAGTGCTTCCTCCTCCATTTTCTCTTTGCCAAAGAGATCGTTGAACCACTGAAATATCACCGAGTCTTGCTTAGGGCCCCCTCAAGGTTGGACTCCGGAAAAAGACCACAATGACCACATATAGTGGAGAGTGTTCGCGTATGTGCAGTGGGAGCCGTCCAACTCTCGTGTGGAGGATTACAAGACTTTAGATCCTAGCTAGTACCTAACACAAAGTGAGCACCAAGGGAGGTCCATGTGTTAGCTCTGTTGTGCTTCGCAAAGGATACATTACAGTTACGATGATCTTTATTGGGCAAGCAATGGTGATCAAGTGTATCCTTGCCTCCTCGATCATCTCATGACTGTGATAGTCGAATGCTCTATAGTACTCTCAATCTATGCCTTCGCGGTGCCCACAACTTTGTTGATCACTCCACAGACAAGCAATAGGCCACTTGGCACATTTAGTCTAATTGATCAGCGATGTTTGTAACCTGAGTCATGAGAGCAGTGTATCTTTCGATCCTACTCAGGATTTTCTGCTTGTTTCTCTTTTATTCCCTTCTAAGGGAATGCAGCTAGTCTGCCCTAGGTAGGACTACACCCTAGATGATTTTTTTCTTAGGCAAGCGATGCATAAGGCCCACGGGGAACACCTGTGGCAGCATCCAGTCTTTTTTGGGTCATCTGCGGGCATAGCCCTCCTTTTTCATACTTCCTTCTTACAGGTTAACAGGTTAATTCCAACCTATCAAAAGGATCTGCAACATCTATTTTGCTTATACTCATTTTATATATTCGGCTTTCATGAAGCTCGATCCGCAGACTATTGATTATGCTTATTATTGGCATTTATTATTCAATCAAGGAATCAATTTCTATTTATTGACAAGCCATGCTATTGAAGTCCAATCAAGATGGTTTTATCTGGCTAATTTGGATTTCATGTTAAAGATATCATATCTGATCACGCGAAAAGGTCAATATCACGGTTTGGTCCTTATTCAATTAATAGCAGACCTTGTCGGGCATTTCTCGTGTTATCCAATTATGTATTCCTTATCATATCAAATGTTGATAATTGCAAGTTCCATCCAGGTACTTGCAACTTAGTTTTATTTCTATATCTGCTACTCACTCTTCTTTTTGCAGAGATTAGAAGATACTTGCAAATTCAATCCAGAGCTCAATGGAAGACATTCACATCTTCTTCATTTTTGTAAAAGCAACTCAGATACACACAAGATGTACCTCTCTTTGCTTGCATTAACTTTTCCATTGCATGAAAAAGATAGACATTGACAAACCTCTTCGGAGGAGAGACATCAGGTTCCATCTCTCCTTACCTCTTACTTTTTTGAGGGAAGGATCACGATTTTCGTGGGTCTCCAAGTTTTTCTTCAGCCTGTTCCCTGTATCTTTTCTTTGCTAGTTGAGCTTTTCCTTTAACAATGCAGAAGAGTCATCTCCACCTCTTCACATACTATATTCTGAATTTGTGGTGGAGTACTGGACAGCAGTTTGAATAGTCTCAAAAGGAGATGGTTGGTAACCAGACTCAGCAATTTGGTCTCCATCATACCATATGGGAGGATGTCCTAGAGTGTCTCTGATTTTATTTGAGATCCAAGTAGCATGCTCAGAACTTGCCTTTATCATTACTCTCTCCCCCTTTATGACTTCTCTTTCAACATTATCTCTTAAGTCATTCTTGTGAAATCTTACTTGACCATCTATATGATGAATTCCGGAGGATACAGAATTCTTTACTTTGAGAAAATGGTCATCCAATTCTTTGTGATAGTCCTTCACTTCCTTAATCACAGAGTCTGTATGTGTAGATAGCTAAGATAAAATATCCTTGGAGGTAGAGGTTATCTTGGTCTCAAAAGTAGTAGACTGCTTAGCTATTTCTGCCAATGTAGTATCATGCATAACTATCATATTTTGATTCATTCTTGTTTGATTTTCGATGACATAACCCTGTTTTATAGCTATGTCATTTTCAACTTTTTGTGACTACACTTGTTGTTTAACAATGTATACTTCAGCATTAGCTCCTCTCTGGAAGAAATCAGTCATATCTTTCTTCAATAGATTTACCTCAAATCTAATATACTTGATGTTTTGGGCCAGTTGAAACTTCAACTCCTTGTTGCTTTCATCCACATACATTTCTAGTTGATTTCTTTATTGATCAAGCATTATATGTAGTTGGACTAAAAGTGAGCTTGAATCAATTGTAGGAGCAGATGTTGGTCCAGACTGAATAATCTTCTTATAGCTTCTACTTTTCTTCTTTAGTTCAGACAAGTTCCTTTTCTTTAACTGAGAGACTTCTTCCTCCTCAGATTCTGAAGAACTAACCACCTCAATAGATGTAGGCTCTTTAGCTATTTCAGTAGTTGGGGCCTGATCTGCTAACTCCCCCTCAACCTTTGCAACTTCTTCACTAATGTTGGTGTTATCCAGGTTAACCTTATCTTGTTGTGCTACAACATCAAAAACAGTGTCCTCTGGAAGTTTTGTCATCTTCCCCTGGATATTTATTTCTTTATTTAGAAGGATTTCTTCTTTAGTCTCCTTGGGGATTGCATCCTCAATCTCTTGGTCAGTCATTCCCTGTTCAGTAACCTTTGCTTACTTCAGCACATTATCCAACTCTTGTACTACTTCCATTATTATTATATTTACTGTATTCATTTCAATATCTAGCAGATCATTGAGGTTCTCCCCCTCAATTGGATCCCTATCTGGGATTATCTCCCCATGCACCTGATCAGCAATTCAAGGTGAGGGCCTTAGAGATTTGTCAGATATTGTATCATCCTATTTTGATGAGGTAGAACTTTCTTGTTCTTCAGATTCACTGGAAGAATCTTCTTCAATAACTACAGCCTTCTTCTTTTTATCCTTCTCCTTCTCCACTACAAGTGATTCCTTGGATAGGACTCTATCCCACCTTGCTAAAATTCTCATATCCATTCTTCTCATATGATTAACTTTTGATCAAATCTTCATATTGATATTGTAAGGAATGGCTTGCACCAAGTATAGGCTTAAAATTCTGCCCATATTGGGCTTCTTGATACTTTCTGCAATTTTGTCAAAGACTACTCTACTCTAGTTAGTCTTGATTTTGAAAATAATTCTGGTCATCAGCTCAAACATAAATGTTGAGATCCTGTCATGTGCCCCTGTCTTGCACAGCAGCACCTTTCCTACTATTTCAGACAGGAATTTGCCTTGGGTATTCATGCCCTTCCTATTCAAGGTGCTTCCAATCTTTGTGGTTGGAGGTAATCCACACCACTTCAAAGAATCGGCAGTCCTGGCAGAATCAATGTCATCATTCAGATCAATTCTTAGTATTTGAAAAACCTTGGCCAATCTCCTGGTTGTGATTTTAACTTTTGCTCCATTCACTTTTGACTTGATCTTGTCTGATTTTGAATCCAAATGAGCATTGGAGAAGGATTATGAAACTTCTTGTTTCTAGATATTGGATGGTTCAGAGAGCAAATATTCCAGACCTGCTTCATTGACTAGGGTTATCACTTTTCTAATTTCTTCATCCGCAGAGTTGAATCCATTGCGAACTAGCTCATACCCCTTAAAGATGTTTTTGTCAATCTTAGGATCCATTGAAGAGGAGAGAAAGGATTGATGAGTGTCGACTGATCTGGGTTTTAGGTCCCGACACTCAGGAATCAAGAACTCAAGAAATCAAGAAAGTGTAGTCGACTCCTACTCTCACACCCTATTTATAGTCGGATCTTTCCTGAAGACAAAAGGGCGCTCTGCAATTAGACTTTTCGAAATTTTTAAGGTAAATACCTAGTCTCGACACAGGGAAAAATTGCCTGTCGAGATGTGTCGACACAAGTCGACACAAGGATAATGTCCCTCGATATATACCTTTTGGTCTCGACACCCTTATGTCTCGACACTTACTTTAGTGTCTCGACACTTTGTAGTTATGCTGTGTCAACACACTTTCTATTGTCTCGACACATTACTATTTATAGTGTCGACACACTTTATGGTGTCTCGACACTTTCTTAGATGTCTCGACACATTCTCTGGTATAACGACATGACATTTAACTTAGTCAAAATTTTGTTCTCTAAGTTAAAGATACTTGACATTTATGAGGTCTATCCTTGATATCTAAATAAGTAACCTTGATTACTGACTAATTAATTTATTCTTATTTTGTATCAATTTTTATGTGTGCATCAATTACTCAAAATTCAACATTCCAAGTTCAAACTTAAAGAAATTAAATTTCTCTTCTTCTAGGGGCATAGTAAAAATATCAGTAATTTGTTTATTTATTGGAACAAATTCTAAACTAATATCTTCATTTTTTACATGCTCCCTAATAAAGTGATGTCTAATTTCAATATATTTTGTTCTACTATGTGACACAGGGTTGTTTGCAAAAGAAATAGCACTAGTAGAATCACAAAATAAAGGAATTTTACTTAGCTTTATGTTGTAATCTTGTAATTGATGCTTGATCCAAAGCAATTGTGCATAGCAACTTCCAGCTGAAATATACTCAGATTCAGCTGTGGATATTGCTACACTTGTTTTCTTTTTATTGCTCCAAGATACTAGCCTTCTCCCAAGAAATTGACATGAACCTGATGTGTTTTTCCTGTCTTCCTTACATCCTGCATAATCAGCATCTGAAAAGCCTGTCAGTTAAAAATCACTATTCCTGGGATACAATAGGTCAAGATTAGGTGTGCCCTTTAGATATCTCAATATTATTTTAATTGTTGTATAGTGAAATTCTTTAGGACATGCTTGATACCTAGCACAGACACAAGTGGAAAACATTATGTCTGGTCTACTGGCCATTAGATAGAGCAGTGATCCAACTATACCCCTATATAAGGTGATATCAACTGGCTTTCCAGCACCATCCTTGTCTAAAGAAATACTTGACCCCATAGGAGTTCTCATTGAAGTGGTTATTTCCATGTCATACTTCTCTATTAACTCCTTGGTGAACTTAGACTGACTAATGAAAAGTCCATCTATAGTTTGCTTAACTTGGAGACCCAAGAAAAACTTGAGTTCACCCAAGCTACTCATCTCAAACTTACCTTGCATTAGTTTGGAAAACTTAGTGCAAAGTGACTCATCAGTAGAACATAATATAATGATATCTATATATATTTGTACTAAGATGGTCTTGCCTTTGACTTCCCTTAAGAATAATGTTTTGTCCATTTTCCCTCTTGAGAATTTATTCTCAAGAAGAAACTTAGACAGAGTCTCATACCAAGCCCTTGGGGATTGTTTTAATTCATAGATAGCTCTTAATAACAAATAAACATGATTAGGTTTAGTAGAGTAAACAAAACTTGATGGTTGCTCAACATAGACCCTTTCTTTAAGGTTACCATTTAGGAAGGCTGACTTCACATCCATTTGGTAAACTTTGAATGCTTTGTAGGCTGCAAAGTCCAGGAAGTGTCTAATAGCCTCCAATCTAGCCACTAGTGCAAAGGTTTGATCAAAGTTTTTACCCTCTTCTTATCTATATCCTTTTTCAACCAGTCTAGCTTTGTTTCTGACTATAACATCATTCTCATCCAGTTTGTTCCTGTATATCCATTTTGTTCCTATTATGTTACAATCATCTTGCCTGGGAACTAGCTTCCAGACTTTGTATTTCTTGAACTTGTTCAATTCTTCCTGCATTACACCTATCAAAAATGGATCTACATTAGCTTATTCAAATTTCTTTGGTTCTATTTGAGACAAAAAACTTGAGTACATCATAGTTTTGTGATGTTACTTCTTGTGGTCACACCCTGAGCTGCATCTCTAATGATCAATTCCCTTGGATGATCCCTTAGATGTTTGATAGCTACAGGTACTGTGACTTATTCTCTTGGACTAGTTACAACTTGATGATGAGTTTCTTCTTTTGTATGTTCCTGTGCAAGCACTTCTTCAACAATGTAGACTTCAACTAATATATTTTGGCTTGCTGGAACTGAATCTTCTATAGACAACTCCTTTAGCTTCAAGTATTCTCCTATTGTACTTGATGTACCTGGCTTATCATTGTAAAACATAAAACTTTCATCAAATACAATATCAAAAAATTTCTCCACAACTTGATCCCTCAAGTTATAGACCCTATAGGCCTTACTGTGGGAACTATAACCAACAAATATGCCTTCATAGGACTTCTCAGCAAATTTAGTAATGTATGTTCTCCAATTTTTAGGACAAAACATCTACATCCAAAGATTCTAAAATAGGCCAAGTTTGGTTTTCTGTCCGTCATTAGTTCATAAGGAGTCTTATTTAACCTTTTGTTGATTGAAGCTCTATTAAAAACATGACATGCTGTGTGAATTGCTTTAGCCCAAAAATATTCTGGGAGTGAAGAATCACTCGGCATGGTTCTTCTAGCTTCAATGAGAATTCTGTTCTTTCTCACAGCAATTCCATTTTGATGGGATGTTCTTGGAGTGGAAAACTCTTGCTGAATCCCAAGTTTTTCACAAAACTTTATCATGTATTCAGATTGAAATTCAGTTTCATGATCACTTTTGATTCTGACCACAGAACTATTCAATTCATTCTGTATTTGTTTGACAAATGTTTTGAGAACAACAGGAGTTTAAGACTTTTTCCTTAGAAATAAAACTCAAGTAAATTCTGAATAATCATCAACAATCACAAAAGTGTAGACTTTCCTTCCTACACTATGAACTGGCATAGGACCAAACAAGTCCATATGCAAGAGGTATAAATACCTCATTGAGTCTTTGGTTTCAAAACTTTTGAATGAAGCTTTGGTTTCAATACTTTTGAATGAAGCTTTGGTGTGCATGCCTTTTTAACATGTAGAGCAAATGCTCCCCTTAGAGCATTTAATGTTAAGATCATTCCTAACAAGCTCTTTATTAAAAATTTTGATTATGGCCTTGTAGTTCAAATGAGCTAGTCTCTTGTGCCATTTGAAACAGTATGAGGCTTTCTCATTTACAACTAGACAAAAGGGTGAGTCTGACTTTAAACAAAGAAAATTCAAACAATACACATTTCCACACCTTGTGTCTGTCAATTTGACCTCTTGGTCCCTTGACTTCTTTATTAGGCACTCATCCTTATGGAATGAAATGTCATATCCAAGGTCATAAAGTTATCTTATGTTTATAAGGATGTGTTACAACCCTTCCACATAAGCTACTTTAGTGAAAGTGACAAAGCTATATGAGATCTTACAATAATATTTTGTAATTCTTTTGTCAGCTCCACCAAAGATCACCTTTGGTCCATTATTCATAGGGATAAATTCCCTCAAATTGCTCTTTATTTGAGTCATGTGTCTGGAACACTCACTATCCAAGTACCAGATGGGCCTATCTCTGGTGCTTGTACATTCCTGCAAAATAAGAATTTATTTTTCCTTAGGAACCCGCATTGTCTTGGGTCTTAGGTTCTTGCTAGTTGTGGCTCTATTGCGACCACCCATGAACTTCTTAATTGGGTACATTTTTCTAGCATGAGACACAGTGTTATTGAACCAACATTCCAAGGCAAAGTGTCCTACCTTTCCACAACACCGGCATTCATATCTATTGTACCCCCTCTTTGGATGAATAGAAGGAACTTTGTGCTTATATTCCTTAGGACAGGAATCAGCAAACTTGACAGTTGTATTTTGACTGGGAGGAAAATGGTCGTTTTGTCTCTCAGTTACAACAGTCCTCCTTGGAGCAAGAACATTAGGAATAGCTTTCTTATTCACATATGATTTTGGTACAATTGGTCTAGACTTCTGGGTTTTTTTCCCTTAGTCTGAAACACAGGTTGTGGAATGATTGGACCCTTTTGTCTTGTCATATTTTTTCCTCTTCTTCTCTTAGGTTTAACATAACCAAGTCCACTTCCAGGTATTCCTGAGAAGGTATCTATAATAGGTAGCACAATTTTAGGTTTAGAAAATAGCTATACTAGTCTTTTCTCATTCAGGAGTTTGAGTTCTAAGTCCAGTATGATTGTATCTTTTTGTTTTATCAACATAATTTGATCATCAATGATCTTACTTAGCTTTGCAAACTTTTAGATTTGAAGACTTATCTTCTGAATATCCATCTTATGAAGATACTCAAGAGCTTTTAGTGATGCAATCTCTATAGCTTGTTCTTTGATAAGCTTCTTGCTATTTACAAGAGCTTCCAACAATTTTCCAAATTTTACATTCAGTTGCTGCAGTTCAGTCTCAGAGTTAGACTTATGTGAATCAAACTTTGAGTCACATGAGTGTAGCTCATCCACAGTCTCATGAACAGAATTTGTAGAATAACAGGAATTGTCAAAGATTACCTGAGTATCTTGATATTTAGCAATTTATGTATCTGGATTATCAGACAGTGCCATCAAATTAATCTCCATATCATCTTCAAAATCACTATAGTGTGATGAAGTTGTGGAGTTATTTCCCATATATATGGCCTCTCTGATGAATTCTTCTTCATAGGAGAACAGTCCAGCATGTTCTTCTTCTGATTTAGTTGAATCAGTATCACTGTCAGATAATGTCTTCGGCTTCTTTGCCATCAGACCCTTTTCTTATTTCTTGTCTTTATAGAACTTCTTTTCTTTTGACTTTTTGTTCTCCTTTCTTTTTACTGGACAGTCATCAATGACATGCCCATGCCTGTTGCAGCAATAACAGATAATGTCAGTCTTAAATTATTTATTCTGATGAGAATCATACCTGACTACAGATTTATCTATGTGTTTGTCTTTGCTTTTACTAGAACTTGGTACAGTTGATTTCTTCTTATTCCACTGCTTCCATCTTCTCATAATTCCTTGAATTGAATGTTACACAGTGCAAATTCATCATCTGATAATTCTTCTGAAGATGAACAGGTTCTAGTGCTAGCTGTATCTTCATCCCTTCTTAGTGATGATGGGATTTCTCTTCTAGACTTCTTTGATGTATCTGCTTTAAAGGCCGCAGATTTACTCTGAGTTGAACTTCTGGCAGATTCAGCTTCAGCTTTTCTAGAATTTAGCTGAAGCTCATGTGACAATAGCTTCCCATATAAGTCTTGGGGTAACATGGTTCTCAGATTCCCCATTTCTCTTACAGCACAAATCTTTATGTCTCATTCTTTATTTAGGGATTTTAGAAATTTGTCATTAATCTCATAATCTGAGAATTCTCTACCATAATTCTTTAAATAATTTACTATTCTAAAGAACTTTTCATAACATAGTTCTATAGAATCAGTCTTTCCTTGTCTGAATGCCTCATACTGCTTATTTAGAAGAGACTTTCTGTCATCTCTTACTCCTTCTATGTCTTCCATGTAGACTATGAGAGTGTCCCACATCTTCTTGGATGTTTTACAGTGTACTAGATTCTGAAAAGTTGAAGTATCTATTGCACTGACAATTATGTTTTGAACTCTTTTATCCAAGATGGCAAGAACCACCTCATTCTTTGTCATTTCAGACAGTTTCTAAGGAATTCAAACATTTTCATCTAGGATAGATATATTCATTTGAATATATGGTCCTTCTTGTACAGTGACAAAGATTCTTGGATCTGAAGCCTCCATAAACAATCTCACACTCATCTTCCATATAGCAAAGTTATCCTTAGTACATATTGGTTGTTTCATATAACTGAGTTCTCTGTGAGATTAAGAAGCCATTAGATCTGATATTTTTCAACTACCCTTTGGATCTTTTTCTGACTGTTAAGTCTTTCTTGAAGAACCTCCCTCTGATACCACTTGAAAGATATACTTATGGGTAGATAATCACCTAGAGGGGGGTGAATAGGTGTCTTTTAAAATTCTTTGTCCCTTAGATTAACTGTTTAGCAGATATTATGTTCAGCAAATAATATACTTGAGAAATAAGCTTCTCAATAACTTAGCATAATAAAACCACAGAACACAGCACATGCAAATCTCAGAACACAGCACAAGCATAAGCAGATCACAGCACAAAGAGAATTTATAGTGGTTCCCCTATCTAGGGTACATCCACTTTCCCCCTTCTTCCTCACTAGCAATGCGCTAGATAAGGATATATCTCCTCCTCTTCAACTCAGATCCAAATATCTTACAGGCTCAGTTTCTGTTAAGAAACCTTCACTCAGACAAACAGGTCCTACCTTAGAGATTAACCCAATCTCCTACCTTAGGTCCCTCAAGAACCCTACCTCAGCCTTTATAATGTAGTCTTACACTTCAGTTATCCCACACAAATCTCCTACCTTAAGTCCCTCAAGAACCTTACCTCAGCCTTTATAAATTAGGCTTATAACTCGGAGATTAACTCTCCTACCCACTCAGATCTCACAGAGATCTTACAAAAATTAAGAGGCAAATATAATCAGAAAACCAATCTGTAATCTGACTTATTTGAATGAATTTAGATTCTTCAATTCAGCTGCACTTGATTAAATATTGATGAATAATCTGGCTGAAGAGATACTTCTCTGGATCTGCAATCTTCTTGATGATCGGCTTGATTTCCTTGAGGAATTTGTAGAACAAATCCACTTGAGTCTTCTGATCACTTGATGAAAGGATCTGAAGATCTTCTTGAAGACTTTCGTCTTCCTCCTCTTCCTTGGAATTTTTCGTCCTCCCCGGACTTGGAAGAAATTTGAATGAGAATTTCTAATCTGTTAATAATTGATTTCTTCTGTGAAGACAACCCCTCTATTTATAGCCTTTGTGGATTGCTAGATTCTGACTGATGACATCAATATGTGACATCATACTACAAATTCTCCTTTAAACAGTTTCTGTTGAGATACCACGTTACTGTACCTGATGTTGCATTTCTGACTTGTCTTGACACTTCTGTGTTGACTCTGTACATCTTCAGAAACATAAGTGTCGAGATGTCCAAAGTGTCTCGACACTATATTACTTAAGTGTTCTTATAAGGTGTCGAGACATCTTAGCAGTCTTGACATAATTTTACTTAGAAGAATTTTCAGGCTGAACTTGAAAGATTCGAGACAATTGACTTGTCTCGATACTACTATCATCTGTATCGACATATGTAAATCTACACTATGTCGAGACAGTTGAATTGTCTCGACACAACTGTCTGCTGGGTGTCGACACTTTTATACTTGCTTTAATTATTCACTGTGTCAAGACAGTTGAAATGTCTTGACACATAGTCTACTGGTGTTGACACTTGTTTAAGTATACACATCAATCTTCTTTGTGTCGAGACAGTTGTATTGTCTTAACACAATTGTCTTAAGCTTTAAAGTGTCAAGATATTTGACTTGTCTCGACACTGCTGACTTAGTCTTCAAGGTGTCGAGATAGCTAACCTGTCTCGACACTGCTGTTATTGAATCTTCAATGTGTCGAGTTAGCTGACTTGTCTCGACACTGTTAACTTAGTCTTCAAGGTGTCGAGATAACAGACTTGTCTCGACACAACTTTTGCAAAGGTGTCGACACAGTTGAAGTGTGTCGATACTTTTGTACTTCGCCAATTTTTTGCACTGCAAGTTGCTAGATGCTAACTGTGCTGACTTCACTCACCACTTTGCTAACTTCACTCGATGTTTTTGTACTTAGACACTTTTCTTCACTTTTTAGTCAGTTTCTTAGAGTCCACCTATCAATGTAACTTGGACTTCCTATCAAATCAATATGACATAGGCAACCTGCAAGCATGAACTGAAATATACATCAAATACATATTTGTGTATATCATTGAGTTAAAAGGGCTTCTTCAAATTAAGTACATTGTGTCCAATGTACCCAACAATCTCCTCCTATTTGGAGAAGTCATAACCCTAATTCAATCATATACACCACAATACCAAAATATATTAATTATGATGTATAAGAAAAATTCTAAACAAAAATAAAAGGGAACACAACAATAATAACACAGATATCACCAAGTGCAACCAAATTTTTCATTCAAATTTATTCAAAGATTACATCTTTCAGTTTTGTTGCAATGTTCTTAAAGCCAAATTACATAGTTTTTTAGAAAAGAAAAAATAAACTAAGAATCCTCGGGCTCCTTGATGACAATGCATTTTCCTGATTGTATTTTAGTTTTTACTTTAGGCACTTGTCATCAGCCACTTTCTCCATTCCTTTGGCATCCTTAGCTTTAGAAATTTCTTCTTGCTTGAGTCTCTGCCTCTCAAAATAGTGATAGGGTTTGGGAAAATATTTGTTGGGTTCAATAGAGTCAGTTGGGATCTTCCCAGCCTTCAGCTCTTTTCTGAATTTGTAGAGGATCTCCTGCTACTTTGTGTTTATGACCCACTCTTACTCTGAATATCATTTTCCCCTATGAACTGCATTGGTATTAACTGCTTTCCATAGAGTGAGAATAATGGATCTAGAAGTTGGACTCCATTGCTCAAAATCAGGTTTTGCTTCATCATGTTCCCTGAATCTTTTCTTTGATAGTTGAGCTTCTTTTTCCTTTAACAATGCAGAAGCAGACATATCCACCTCTTCACATACTATATTCTGAATTTGTGGTGGAGGATTGGACAGTAGTTTTAATAGCCTCAAAAGGAGATGGTTGGTAACCAGACTCAGTAGTTTAGTCTTCATCATACCGTATGGGAGGATGGCCTAGAGTGTCTCTGATGCTATTTGAGATCTAAGTAGCATGCTCAGAGCTTGTCTTTATCATTAGTCTCTCCCCCTTTATGACTTATTTTTCAACATGATATCTTAAGTCATTCTTGTGAAATCTTACTTGACCATCTATATGATGAATTCCGGAGGATACAGAATTCTTTACTTTGAGCAAATGGTCATCCAATTCTTTGTAAGAGTCCTTCACTTCCTTAATCACAGAGTCTGTATGTGTAGATAGTTAAGATGTAATATCCTTGGAGGTTGTTGAAGTTTGTTACTGCGCGGTCTGGCGGTCTGTCTTGGCGGGTTGAAGACCGCGCAGTCTGGTGGTTTCCCTTCAGTAAGTTGGTTGATGTGATGTTATTGTCTGGTAGCCGAGCGGTCTGGTGGCTTGTCTCAGTCGACTTGGAGACCTGGCGGTCTAGCGGTCTCCCATGGAGATCTCTCTCTCTCTCTCTTGTGGTGGCCGAGCGGTTAGCCCTTATGTTTAACCACGCAGCTTATGCGGGTTGTTTCTGTATAGTTTGCTTAGTCCTGTAATTTTTTAGTCCAACATCTCTTATTTGTATTCTCTCATCTCTCCTCCATTCTATATAAGGGAGGGCATACCTTTGTAATAGATATATTTTTGGATAATAAAACTTTAAATTATTCAAAGTTATGGCTTATTTTTTGTTGTTTGTTCGCTACTTTCACATGGTATCAGAGAACTCGATTTTCTCCTCCTGAATCTATGCGCCCTCTCTGTCCGCACGACCTGTCCGCGCGGCTTGATTCTTGTTCTTCTCGCGACCTGTCCTCGCGGCTTGTTTCTTCTGCCTGTTTGCACCCTGTTCGCGCGGCTTCTTTCTCTCCTTATCGTTGCCCTTTGTGTGTGCGACCTCTTTATTTCTCCATTCTTCTCGCTGCAACCTGTGCTTAGTCGCCGCGCCCTCCTTTCTAGCTTCTCATCTTCTTTAGTCGTTGCGGCCTGTTTTCCTTGCTCGCCTTGTTTGCCTCCCAGCAGACTTTTCTCTATTTGTGTGGTCTTCCCTTTCTTCTGTTCGTGCGGGCTGATTTCTAGCCGCTCGACTTCTTTCCCTCTGCTTGGTTCTACGGCTTGGTCGTGGCTTTTCTGGCCGTTGGTGCCTATCATCGTGACCGCTGCGGATCTCTTTCTCCTAACCGCTGCAATTTCTCCCTGTTCGCATGGTTTCCTCCTTGTATAGGCGGCCTCTCTGCCCTTCTTCCTTAGCCGCTCTATCTCTCTTAGTCCCCGCGACCTGTCTCTAAGTCGCCGCAACCTGTGCTCCTTTGCGCAGCTTCCTCTCTTGGTTCTCTTGCTCCTTGTCATCGCGACCTGCTCCTAAGTCGCAGCGGCATGTCCTCCTCTGTGCGGCCCCTCCTTTAGCTGCTCCTGCTTATTAGTCGTCGTGACCTCCTATTTAGTCGCGCGACATGTTCTTCTCTTTTCTTCCCCTTTGTCTTGCACTGCATCTTGGTCGTGTCCCTTCTTGCCGCTGGTGTGCTGTCACCGTGACTGCTGCAGTTTTTTTCCCTCCCCTCATGGCTTTCACATCCTCCTCAAAGCCGTTCACCTCGGTGGTCACGTCTTCTGGTAGTGCCCACGTTGTTACTCAAGGAAAATGGCTGATCGACATCGGTGCTACCAATCATATGACCGGCAATCTCCAGTGTTTTTCTCTCCTAGAAACACATGATCGGTTGCCCCTGGTTATTCACGCTGACGGCTCTTCATCATTGGTCAATGGGACGGGAATGGTTCATGTCACTCCATCTCTTCGCTTGGCAGATACTCTCTACGTGCCCAAGTTCCCGTGCAACTTATTATCTGTTACCTCTTTATGCAAGCAATTACAGTGTTCCATCACATTTACTTCTACTTCTTGTTCTTTTCAGGATCCAGACTCCCAACGGATGATTGCTACTGGGACTGAGAGTGGCGGCCTATACTTCCTTGACAACGTTTCTGCTTTGTCCACCTTCTCCTCCACCTCCACAGATATTCTCCAATGGCATCTCTGCCTTGGTCATGCTCCTCCACGTCTTCTTCATCAACTTCTGCCCCACCTTCCTCCACAAAGTCCTCCCCTTAACTATGAGGCCCATCAGCTTGGCAAGCATCACCGCTCCTCCTTCCCTCCAAAGCACATTCGTGGATCTACCCGTCTGTTTGATCTCATCCACTCCGATGTTTGGGGTCCTTCTCCTACCCTTACCGTTGGTCGGGGTAGTTCATATTTTGTCACATTTATTGATGATTTCTCTCGTTGTACGTGGGTGTATCTGTTAAAAGATCGCTCTGAATTATTCTCTGTATGGACGTCCTTCTATCTCATGATCAAAACTCAGTTTCATGTTTTTATTAAAGTTTTTCGATCTGATAATGCCAAAGAATATAGCAGTCATGACTTTTCTACCTTCTGCATGCAAAATGGGATTATTCATCAAACTAGTTGTGTCTATACTTCACAACAAAATCGTGTGGCAGAACGCAAAAACTGTCACCTCCTCGATGTCGCTCGCACCTTGATGAACCAGTTGGATGTTCCTCGCTCCTATTGGGGCTATGATGTTCTCCTTGCCTGCTACCTTATCAATCGCATTCCCTTCATGGTTCTCCACAGAAAAACACCATTCTCCATTCTGTATCCATGCAAGGAGCCTTTTCCTCTCCCTCTCCAAATCTTTGGGTGCACTGCCTTTGTGCATGCCCCATCTGCCACTCGTGATAAGCTCTCCCCTCGCTCCACCAAATGTATCTTTCTGGGATACTCCACCACTCATAAAGGCTATTGTTTCTTTGATCCCGTTCTTCGTAAGCAGTTCGTCTCTGCTGACGTCACCTTCTTCGAGAATACCTCCTACTTCTCGGATTACTCCTCTCCTCTTCCCCCAGCTTCTGATTCTCCTACTGTTCCCTTCGTTCCCTCATCTCCTACTACGATATCCACCCCTACACTATCTCTGTCAACTCCTCTCCCTCCGCCTCTGTCACAACCCGCATTTTTCTCACTATTTAATAAATCAGAGCAAGAGAAAACTACGAGCTGTGATGCCACGTCGAGCAGGGGATAACTGCCGACGTTCAGGCAACACTCCAAATCCTTTCAAATCATGACTTAATTGATTATAAAAAACTTGATTAATTTATTGGCCGTATCCCTCGGCTCAGTGGACCAAAGAGTCCACGGTTTGAAAACTGATTTTTTATGTACGTAGCGGAAAATACATCATTTATGTTGACACCCTAAGTGAGCGCATAAGTGATCCCAAGGGACACTTACGCTAAACCAACACTCTAACTTTAATTTATACATATATAGAAAAATCATTTGATATACGTAATTAAGAAAGTACGTTGCGTGTTCTCTTTTGGAAATCATGCCGATCATGTTTATATACATAGTATAGTTTTGTTTTTAGCTTTTTAAAGTAACTAGCAACCTAGCATAAAATCTTCCCAGAGCAAGTAAACTAGGTCCCCAAAGACAGGGTAGCAGTAAAAGTAAACATATCTAGTGCAAAAGGTAAAACTACCAGGGGCGCCAACAGCTGACACGAACCCACTGGCAAGTATGTATGTCTGTAGAAAGTGCAGTAAAACTACCTCACAATGACTCAAGAGAGTCTCAACAGGCAACAGAAGGACCTCCAACAGCACCACAGCAACAGCCACCTACTAGCTACTGCCCAGAACCTGAGGCGTTCAGAAGAAAATAGAACACCTCAGAGCAAGGAAAAAGGAATGCAAGTGCTAAAAAGGAAAGTAAGGTAAAAGCAGGTAAGGTAAAGTAAAGAGAGTACAACTAGAGTAAAAACAACAATGCCCAAGGAAGGGCGAAAAGCAAACCTGCACCAAGTGCGGGTAAACAGCAACTACTCTGCCTAAAAACCTGCAGAGTCAACATGGCCATGATGCCAAAAAAAAAATGCTGCAACACCTACGGAAGAAACGCCTAACATCCTAAACTGTGAGAGGCGGCAGTAGCAAAAAAAACAAGAAACTTGGAATCAGGTTGAAAACGTTCCAAATCGCCCAACCACTAATTCCAAGTCAACAAATTGCTCAAGGGTTGACACGTGAAGGCACAAAAGACCCATCACTCACTTGCCCAGAAAATTACTCGGGTCAAGGTAAAGAGTGCGGTCATGGCTACATCACACCACACAACCCATAAAAGAGCCATCCACCACCACTACTGACCACAACCCACGATTCGGCCTTCGGAAGGTAACAGCCGACAAGGGACTTTCGATTCACGAGCAAAACACTCGGGGAGAAATCAACGCTAAGGAATTCATCGTTGCGGTTACGCAACGCCGCTGCGAGTGAGTACACTCACTCGATCCTAAGCATAGCGTACGAGCACTGACATCGGGTCGCACGATTAAAAGACGCACGACCATAGGCCGTGCGTGCACCATTACACCTAAACGCCTCAAATAGGCAAACTAGGAAAAATCCCAAACCCTAGACCTACACCTAGGCCTAACATAAACTCAACCCGACGCTAACCCACCTCTACGCTACACACCTACCGCGACGCCGTCCTAAATCGGAAGCTACTAGCGGGAGGGTAGAAATCCTAATTTTTTTCTAGCGCGATTCAATAGGGATTAGGGTTAGGAGGATCGTTATTACGACAAAATTAACTATTTACTAATGAATTTAACATGCAATAGAGGGAAAAAGAGAGGCCAAACGGCGAAAGGGGAGAAACACTTGCCTCGCACGAATCACCGAAAAATTCGCCGGCACAACGGCGCTATGGCGGACGCCCAAAAGCTCGAAAGCTCCAACAAAACTCCAAATCCACAACCTACATAGCATCTATTCAACAAAAAAGGAACAAGAACACCCAAAAGAAATCCAAAACCCAAATGGAGATCCAAAGAAATCATAGAGGAAAGGTTCAATAGAATACCTAGGATCGAAGCTCTCGGCGAGGGGAACACGGATCCGGGCTCGGATCGGGAAGGGGAGGCCGGAGCGGCCGGCGGCGGGCGGCGGAAGGGGGCCGGCTAGGTCGCCGTTCGTCTTCTTTCCCGCTCGGTCGGGATACGCGCAGGAGCTGCGGTTTTTTTTTAATTTTTTTTTTGATTTAGGGGGGGTTCGGTTATAAGGGGAAGGGAGTAATCCTAATTAACTAAGCTCTAATCCTATTACATAATATGAAACCTAATGCCTAAACTAAAGCCTAACGCATTAACATAAAACATAATGCATTAATATAAAACCTAATAACAATATACCCCTAATTAAACCCTAATGATTAACACTAACCATAATGCTATACTTTATAATTATAATTAACCCCTAACTACTCCCCAAAAAAAAACATATTATTAACATTCTAAAAATCCTGAATTCTCCCATACATAAATAAATACACGCGATATGCGCACGCACACGCTTACCTCCGCGCACGAAATTTTCACTCCGCACGCCCGCACAAGCACGCACAAAAATACCGGCACGCGTAAATCGCGTGATAAGCTACACATGCGTAAATAAATATAAACGCTCTCCTAGAGGACGACTCGTTAACGAGCGACCGTCGAAATGACGCGAAAAACGACATTCTCGGATTTCGACCAAACTCGCACAGTAGCTAAATACCCGGGCTACGAACACAACGGCGAAGTCAAAAACGACTTCCGACGAACAACACTCGAGCTAACCTCGCCCGAAGCCAAACACGAGAATTCCCTGAAAGGCTCAACCGGGTCTCCAAAACAGACACCGGCTAGCTGGGGAAACCCGCAAACAGGCTAAACCTCTAAGAACACCTAACGAGGTACTCTAACAACGGCTCGAGACGGAAAATGTCAACGTAACGCCGAAAAAGGATTTAAATAAATCGACGAAAATTCGGGGGCGTTACAGTCACTCCCCCTAACAAAAAGTTTCGACCCGAAACTTTGCGAACACTACTTCTACAACAGAAGGAAAGAAACAACTACTAGAAAGGAAACGCACCCGACAACTCAGGGGAACAAATGAGGGTGAGCCTCCCTCATAGCCGACTCTAGCTCCCAAGTCGCGCTCTCCAAATCCTGGTTCTTCCACAGAACCTTCACCATAGGAATAGACTTCGTCCGCAACACTCGAGCTTGAGCTTCCAAGATGCGGACCGGCACCTCGACATACGAGAGATTGGGCTCCAACTGGGGCACAGCGTCCAAGACTTGCCCACTGCTCCGCACGCACTTCCGCAACTGGCTCACATGAAAGACATTATGAACCCCCG
Source organism: Platanthera zijinensis (assembly GCA_039513925.1). Lineage (NCBI taxonomy): Eukaryota > Viridiplantae > Streptophyta > Magnoliopsida > Asparagales > Orchidaceae > Platanthera > Platanthera zijinensis. The sequence goes on from CM077092.1 coordinate 133,898,650, forward strand.
GGAAGCTAGCTGGCAGATCCAGCCTATAAGCAGCCACACCAATACGCTCCAAAATCCTGAACGGGCCCACAAATCTCGGATCCAACTTCCGATTCCTGCCAAACCTCTTCACTCCTACCATCGGAGACACCTTCAAGAATACCAAATCGCCCACAGAGAACTCCAAATCGGACCTACGCCGATTGGCGTTCTTCTCATACCTCTCCTGAGCAACTCGAAGCTTCTCCCGAATGAGCTTCACAGAAACCTCCATCTCTTCGAGTGCATCAGGACCCAAAACAGGCCTCTTACCGGCCTCGGCCCAAAACAAAGGGGTTCTGCAGCGCCTCCCATACAATGCCTCGAAGGGAGCCATCTGTAGACTCTCTTGGTAGCTGTTGTTGTAGGCAAACTCCATGAGCCGCAAACGCTCATCCCACGCACCTCCATGATCAAGAATATAGCACCGGATCATATCCTCCACAATCTGATTCACACGCTCGGTCTGCCCGTTGGTCTGCGGATGGTAAGCTGTGGAATACCTCAAATCAGTGCCCAAACCCTCCTGCAAACTCCTCCAGAAACGAGATGTAAACCGAGAGTCTCGATCTGAAACGATGCTAACTGGAACGCCGTGCAATCTGACGACCTCATCCAAGTACAACTCAGCAATCTTCTTCATCGAGTAATCGATCTTATATGGTACGAAGTGCGCACACTTCGTCAATCGGTCCACGATCACCCAAACAGAATCAAACCCCCTCGGAGATCTCGGTAGGCCTGTAATGAAATCCATCGAGATGCTTTCCCACTTCCAAGTCGGGATCTCCAAAGGTGCCAACTTGCCACCAGGCCTCCCATGGTCGGCCTTCACCCGCCTGCAAGTGTAACACTCCGAGACAAAACGAGCTATATCACCCTTCATCCCATACCACCAGGCGATCTGCTTCAGATCATGGTACATCTTCGTAGATCCTGGGTGGTAGGAAACACTGGATCCGTGAGCCCCTTTGCAAATCAATACTCTGATGTCTCCAACTGCGGGGATGCAAAACCTGCCGCGGTACTTCAAAGTACCCGCCTCGTCGATGGAGAAATCTGGCAACTCTCCCCTCTCAGCTCTGAGGTACAAGTGCAACAAATCCGGGTCCTCTTTCTGGTGCAATCGGGTGAGAGAAATCCATGACGGCTCTGCCACTACCAAACTGCTCTGTAACTCACAGCGTCCTGCGGTGATATCCATCAATAGAAACTCCTCCACTAAACGATCCGCGGTGAGATTGAAGACTTTCCCCGTCTTCCGGCTCAAGGCGTCGGCCACCACATTGGCCTTGCCCGGATGGTACTGAATCTCAACCTCATAATCAGCAACATACTCAAGCCACCGCCGCTGGCGCAAATTCAGCTCCTTCTGAGTGAACACGTACTTCAGGCTCTTATGATCGGTAAAGATCCTGCACTGGGCCCCATAAAGTAAGTGTCTCCACAGCTTCAAGGCAAAAATCACCGCTGCGAACTCGAGGTCGTGCGTAGGATAGTTCCGCTCATGAATCTTCAACTGACGAGACCCATAAGCGATCACCTTCCCTTCCTGCATCAACACGCCACCGAGCCCAACATGCGAGGCATCCACATAAACGTCATAGTCCTGTCCCTCCGCCGGTAAGGTCAACACAGGGGCAGAACATAACCTGCTCTTCAGCTCCAGAAAGGCCTCCTCGCACTTATCACTCCAAACAAATGCCGCATGCTTCTGCGTCAGCTTTGTCAAGGGCGCTGCCAAGGTAGAAAAACCCTCGACGAATCTTCTATAATAGCCGGCCAACCCCAAGAAACTCCTGATCTCCTTGGGTGTGCTCGGCCTATGCCAATCCATCACTGCCGAGATCTTCTCCGGGTCTACTGAAATACCATCTTTGTTCACCACATGACCCAGGAAGGAAACCTGAGGCAACCAGAACTCGCATTTGCTCAGCTTGGCATACAACTGATGATCCCTCAAGGCGGATAACACCAACCGCAAATGCTGATCAAATAAGTCGTCGATTCTGGGCAGTGGATACCTATTCTTGATGGTGACTTTGTTCAACTCTCTATAGTCGATACAAAGGCGCATCGAACCATCCTTCTTCTTCACAAAGAGAACCGGAGCACCCCAGGGCGACGAGCTTTGCCTTATATAGCCCTTCTCCAATAACTCATCAAGCTGAGTACAAAGCTCCTCCAGCTCTCGCGGGGCCATCCGATACGGCGCCTTGGCAATCGGACGCGTACCAGGCTCCAAATCAATCACGAACTCCACATCCCTGTCTGGAGGAAGACCGGGAAGATCGCTAGGAAACACGTCAGGAAACTCTCGCGCAACCGGAATCTCATCCAACAGCGGCACACTGCTAACAGTCCCCAACACTGAGACTAAACAAGCAAAACAACCAGCAGGAAAAACCCTCTGAGCACATACCGCAGCAATCGCCGGAGAGTCCCGACGCGAATCACCGAAAACACTCCCGGGCTGACCGCTGTCCTTTCTGAAATCCAAGCGCTTTCCCCTGCACTGAATCACTGCATCATATCGGGACAACCAGTCCATACCCAGGATGACGTCGAAATCCTCTAAGTCCAACACTTTCAGATCAGCCTTGGCCAGATAATCCCCCAACAAAATAGAGCAGTCCAGAATGCCCTGATCTGATATCACGGATTCACCCGAGGGGAACTTGACGCTAAAGGCACCACCAACACGATCAAGAACCCACTGGCACCGCTCGACAAAGGCCCTAGCCACAAAGGAGTGGGTAGCACCTGAGTCAAACAGAACGCGGGCCCAGCGGTTCCTTACCTTAAATTTCCCTATACACAAACAAAATATTAAACGCACAAGCAATTAACAAAACAATAGCAACACTAAAACTGCTACAAAAGAGAAAGTCAAGCGAGGGGGGTTTACCTGAAATGACCTGCGTCGAAGTCTCAGCCTCCGCTGAAGATACCACATTCAGCTTCCCTTTACCCTTGTCCACCGGCTGAGGCGGAGGTAAAGCCTGAAGCGGAACAGCATGAAGAGCGGACTGAACCTGAGGGCACCTCGACTTAATATGGCCCTTCTGGCCACACTGGTAGCAAACACGATCCTTGGACCAGCACTGAGCAGCATCGTGACCGGGTCGCTTGCAGACAGGACAAGGAACATCCCTCCTAGGAGCACCCTGGATAGCATGCACATGCTCCTTCTTCTGGACCCTTGCCCTCTTGAAGCACCTCTCAGCTGGGTGGCCCGGATGGCCACAGAAACTGCACACTACCTTGCTCTTCTTCTCAGAAGCAGCACCAAGAACCTGGGGACCCTTTTCCTCAACTGACCTCCTCTTCTCGCTTCTCGCCTGCTGTCCGCGCTGCTTCGCGTTCTCGATAGCCTCTACCTTCAAAGCGGCCTCAACTGCTCCCGCATAAGTAACTGCGCCGTGAGCAACCGCAAGCTGCTGGACATCGCTCCTGAGGCCACCCAGAAAACGCTTTGCTCTGTCCTCCTCAGTAGCCACCAAACTCGGAGCAAATCGACTGAGTTTGCTAAACTCAATCTCGTACTCGTTGATGGTGAGCTGACGCTGTTTCAGATGAAGAAAGTCATTCATCAGCCTGTCTCGCTCTACTGACGGTAGAAACTTCCTCATCAGGATCTCTTTGAAGGATGCCCAAGTACATCCTCCCACCATGCCTTCCTTCTCTCGCATCCACCAGCCCTTCGCTAGCCCCTTCAGCTGATAGGCGGCTAACATCACCTTCTGGTCCTCAGTCACCCCAGAGTAGTGAAACATCTCCTCTATGGAGATCACCCAGTCATCCAGTACCATAAAGTCCGCCTTACCATCGTAGGTAGGAGGTCGCAGCCGCTGAAACTGGGAGATGAAAGCCATCTCGGGGGGCACCACCACTGGAGGCACGAGAGGAGCAGGAGGAGCAGGAGGGGCTAGAACAGCTGTACCCACGGCGGGGTCCTGAACTCCCGGAGTCTGACCCGCCGCTCCGGATAAAAAGGACTGCATCTGGGCCTGCAACTCCACCACCTGCCTTGATAAGGCCTCGTTACTCTGCCTCAGGCTTTCCACCAACGCATCACTTTGGGCACCAGAGGACTCACCCTCAGACTGGGGAGTCGACCTCGTCACTCTACGCTTCGGCGGCATACTATAAGGAAAATTAAAACATAACAACGATTAGAACTTAGCTAAACTCCTAGGATTAGACAAAAGGTACAGACAATACATACATAAATATGATCTTCTGCTGCTATACTTGCTCTGAGATTTTATTTTATTTAATATAAAAAGGAATGATATGCTTAGCCTAAGATGGTTCACCACCATCACACTAACTCTTGTGCCTAGATCGGGAATGCATGAATTTATATTAATTTGACTCAAAAATTATGTGTGTACACATGTCATCCTGCACGTCTTTAGCTTGGCGCGTTGTGCTTATGCGATGTTATGCTATGCATGATTATGCTATACATTCTAAAAAGGCCCTAGTGCATGCCATGGCGGAGTGCACATGAAAATGTTATGCATCCCATAATACATAACATTCTCATGCAACTAAAAAGAAAACGTGCTAGTCGCATCCATGCGGTGAGGTTATGCACCCCATAATACATAACCCTCGCATGTTGCCCCTATGGTGGATCCATATACAACCACATATTATGTATCGTAAAATACATAATATGCCCCGTATACTTCATGTTATGCTTATGAGTGTAGTGCAGTGTTCGTGCTTCAGCCAAAACGTGCCGATGACATATCGGTGTGTGTATGATATGACTCTAAACATCTAACACAAACAAAGGAAGGTTGCCCGACCAACTTGTCGAGCAACCTCCCTCTGATACCAACTGTCACAACCCGCATTTTTCTCACTATTTAATAAATCAGAGCAAGAGAAAACTACGAGCTGTGATGCCACGTCGAGCAGGGGATAACTGCCGACGTTCAGGCAACACTCCAAATCCTTTCAAATCATGACTTAATTGATTATAAAAAACTTGATTAATTTATTGGCCGTATCCCTCGGCTCAGTGGACCAAAGAGTCCACGGTTTGAAAACTGATTTTTTATGTACGTAGCGGAAAATACATCATTTATGTTGACACCCTAAGTGAGCGCATAAGTGATCCCAAGGGACACTTACGCTAAACCAACACTCTAACTTTAATTTATACATATATAGAAAAATCATTTGATATACGTAATTAAGAAAGTACGTTGCGTGTTCTCTTTTGGAAATCATGCCGATCATGTTTATATACATAGTATAGTTTTGTTTTTAGCTTTTTAAAGTAACTAGCAACCTAGCATAAAATCTTCCCAGAGCAAGTAAACTAGGTCCCCAAAGACAGGGTAGCAGTAAAAGTAAACATATCTAGTGCAAAAGGTAAAACTACCAGGGGCGCCAACAGCTGACACGAACCCACTGGCAAGTATGTATGTCTGTAGAAAGTGCAGTAAAACTACCTCACAATGACTCAAGAGAGTCTCAACAGGCAACAGAAGGACCTCCAACAGCACCACAGCAACAGCCACCTACTGGCTACTGCCCAGAACCTGAGGCGTTCAGAAGAAAATAGAACACCTCAGAGCAAGGAAAAAGGAATGCAAGTGCTAAAAAGGAAAGTAAGATAAAAGCAGGTAAGGTAAAGTAAAGAGAGTACAACTAGAGTAAAAACAACAATGCCCAAGGAAGGGCGAAAAGCAAACCTGCACCAAGTGCGGGTAAACAGCAACTACTCTGCCTAAAAACCTGCAGAGTCAACATGGCCATGATGCCAAAAAAAATGCTGCAACACCTACGGAAGAAACGCCTAACATCCTAAACTGTGAGAGGCGGCAGTAGCAAAAAAAACAAGAAACTTGGAATCAGGTTGAAAACGTTCCAAATCGCCCAACCACTAATTCCAAGTCAACAAATTGCTCAAGGGTTGACACGTGAAGGCACAAAAGACCCATCACTCACTTGCCCAGAAAACTACTCGGGTCAAGGTAAAGAGTGCGGTCATGGCTACATCACACCACACAACCCATAAAAGAGCCATCCACCACCACTACTGACCACAACCCACGATTCGGCCTTCGGAAGGTAACAGCCGACAAGGGACTTTCGATTCACGAGCAAAACACTCGGGGAGAAATCAACGCTAAGGAATTCATCGTTGCGGTTACGCAACGCCGCTGCGAGTGAGTACACTCACTCGATCCTAAGCATAGCGTACGAGCACTGACATCGGGTCGCACGATTAAAAGACGCACGACCATAGGCCGTGCGTGCACCATTACACCTAAACGCCTCAAATAGGCAAACTAGGAAAAATCCCAAACCCTAGACCTACACCTAGGCCTAACATAAACTCAACCCGACGCTAACCCACCTCTACGCTACACACCTACCGCGATGCCGTCCTAAATCGGAAGCTACTAGCGGGAGGGTAGAAATCCTAATTTTTTTCTAGCGCGATTCAATAGGGATTAGGGTTAGGAGGATCGTTATTACGACAAAATTAACTATTTACTAATGAATTTAACATGCAATAGAGGGAAAAAGAGAGGCCAAACGGCGAAAGGGGAGAAACACTTGCCTCGCACGAATCACCGAAAAATTCGCCGGCACAACGGCGCTATGGCGGACGCCCAAAAGCTCGAAAGCTCCAACAAAACTCCAAATCCACAACCTACATAGCATCTATTCAACAAAAAAGGAACAAGAACACCCAAAAGAAATCCAAAACCCAAATGGAGATCCAAAGAAATCATAGAGGAAAGGTTCAATAGAATACCTAGGATCGAAGCTCTCGGCGAGGGGAACACGGATCCGGGCTCGGATCGGGAAGGGGAGGCCGGAGCGGCCGGCGGCGGGCGGCGGAAGGGGGCCGGCTAGGTCGCCGTTCGTCTTCTTTCCCGCTCGGTCGGGATACGCACAGGAGCTGCGGTTTTTTTTTTTAATTTTTTTTTTGATTTAGGGGGGGTTCGGTTATAAGGGGAAGGGAGTAATCCTAATTAACTAAGCTCTAATCCTATTACATAATATGAAACCTAATGCCTAAACTAAAGCCTAACGCATTAACATAAAACATAATGCATTAATATAAAACCTAATAACAATATACCCCTAATTAAACCCTAATGATTAACACTAACCATAATGCTATACTTTATAATTATAATTAACCCCTAACTACTCCCCAAAAAAAAAACATATTATTAACATTCTAAAAATCCTGAATTCTCCCATACATAAATAAATACACGCGATATGCGCACGCACACGCTTACCTCCGCGCACGAAATTTTCACTCCGCACGCCCGCACAAGCACGCACAAAAATACCGGCACGCGTAAATCGCGTGATAAGCTACACATGCGTAAATAAATATAAACGCTCTCCTAGAGGACGACTCGTTAACGAGCGACCGTCGAAATGACGCGAAAAACGACATTCTCGGATTTCGACCAAACTCGCACAGTAGCTAAATACCCGGGCTACGAACACAACGGCGAAGTCAAAAACGACTTCCGACGAACAACACTCGAGCTAACCTCGCCCGAAGCCAAACACGAGAATTCCCTGAAAGGCTCAACCGGGTCTCCAAAACAGACACCGGCTAGCTGGGGAAACCCGCAAACAGGCTAAACCTCTAAGAACACCTAACGAGGTACTCTAACAACGGCTCGAGACGGAAAATGTCAACGTAACGCCGAAAAAGGATTTAAATAAATCGACGAAAATTCGGGGGCGTTACAGCCTCTCTCTCCCTCTTCTCCGCCACCGTCTCCCTCATCTTCGCCGTCATCGCTCTCTACTCCCGGGCAAGCTCTCTCTGCCACGGATGCTCTAGATGTCGAGGGACCCGCTGACCTGGATCTTCCTGTAGCTCTTCGAAAAGGGGTATGGATGTGTACCCTACACCCCCTTGTTGTTGTTGTTTCATATGATCTTCTTACTTCTTATCGCAAGGCCTTTGTACTGGCTATCTCTGCCACTGCCACACCCCGCTCCTATCAGGAGGCCCTTGTTATTCCTCATTGGAAGATGGCCATGGATGAGGAAATGGAGACACTAACTGAGCGGGGTAACTGTACTCTTTTTCCTCCTCCCTTCGCCACTGATATTGTTGGCTGTCGCTGGGTATTTGTGGTCAAATCTGGCCCAGACGGCACTATGGATCGTTATAAGGCTCGCCTTATTGCTAAGGGCTTTACTCAGACCTATGGGGTTGATTACTTTGACACCTTCTCTCTCGTGGCTCGTCTCAGCACTATCCGGGTCCTACTCTCTATGGCGGTAAATAGAGATTGGCCTATTTCCCAGCTGGATGTCAAGAATGCCTTCCTTTATGGTGATCTTCAAGAGGCCGTCTACATGGAGAAACCTCTTGGGTATGTTTCTCAGGGGGAGACATGAGTATGTCGGCTGAAGAAGGAAATCTATGGCCTCAAGCAGAGCCCTCGAGCTTGGTTTGATAAGTTCAGTGGCATCGTGGCGGCCATTGGTTTTGCACGAAGCTCTACCGATCACTCGTTATTTATTCGCAAAACCCCCTTAGGACTGGTTGTTCTTGTTGTGTACGTCGATGATATTCTTCTCACTGGCGATGACCAGGAAGGGGTAGCCCTAACAAAGAGACATCTTCGTCAACATCTGGTCACGAAATATATGGGCTCTCCAAAGTACTTTCTGGGGATCGAAATATCTTGGAAGCCCAACTCCTTAGGTCTCTCCCAGCGTAAGTATGCCCTTGATCTTTTAAAAGAGGCAGGATTGACTGGAGCAAAACCTGTCTGATGCCCCATGGCAACTGGAGAAGACAAAACCTAGACAGATGATTCGCCTCCTCTTTCAGATAGTACGCGGTACAGGCGTCTTGTTGGTAAGCTCATATATCTCACAGTGACCAGGCCCGACATTTCCTATGTTATGGATAAGGTGAGTTAATTCATGCAAGCACCTAGGGAGTGCCATCTACAGTCCGCCTTACGGATCTTGGAGTATGTCAAAGCAGCGCCTGGGAAAGGATTATTTTTTCAGAAGAATGGTCATCTAAGGTTTGAAGCATACTCAGATGCAAGTTACGCTGATGACAAAGGGGATCGCAAGTCAACCTCGGGTTTTTGCACCTTTGTTAGGGGAAATCTTGTGAGCTGGAAAAGCAAGAAGCAGTCTGTTATTTCCAGGTCCAGTGTTAAAGCAGAGTATCGTAGTATGGCATCGACCACTTGTGAGTTAAAATGGCTACGAGCTCTCATGCTAGATTTAGGAGAGGTCTACAACCATCCTCTACCTATGTTCTGTGACAACAAGGCTGCCATATACATCTCCAAAAATCCGGTCTTCCATGAAAGAACCAAACAAATTGAGGTCGACTGTCATTTCATTCGTGAAGAGATCTTGAAGGAACAAATTTGCACTTCCTTCGTCACTTCTGATAAAGAGCTGGCTGACATCTTCACCAAGCCAGTATCCGCCTCGTTTCTTCATATTTGTGACAAGCTGGGCATGATCGATATATATGCTCCATCTTGAGGGGGAGTGTTGAAGTTGGTTACCGGGCGGTCTGGCGGTCTGTCTTGGCGGGTTGAAGACCGCGCGGTCTAGCGATTTCCCTTCAGCAAGTCTGTTGTTGTGCTATTGTTGTCTGGTAGCCGAGCGATCTGGCAGCTTGTCTCAGTCAACTTGGATACCGGGCAATCTAGCAGTCTCCCATGGCGATCTCTCTCTCTCTGGTGGTAGCCGAGTGGTTAGTCCTTCTGTCTAACCGCGTGGCTTATGCGGGTTGTTTCGGTATAGTCCGCTTAGACCTGTAATTTTTTAGTCCCACATCTCTTATTTGTATTCTCTCATCTCTCCTCCATTCTATATAAGGGAGGGCATACCTTTGTAATAGATATCTTTTTGGATAATAAAACTTTCAATTATTCAAAGTTCCGGCTTGTTTTTAGTTGTTTGTTCGCTACTTTCACAGAGGTAGAGGTTATCTTGGTCTCCAAAGCAGTAGTCTGCTTAGCTATTTTTGCCAATGTAGTATCATGCATAGCTATCATATTTTCATTCATTCTTATTTGATTTTCCATGACATAACCCTATTTTATAGCTATGTCATTTTCAACTGTCGGTGACTCCATTTGTTGTTTAGTAATGTATACGACAACATTAGCTCCTCTCTAAAAGAAATCAGTCATATCTTTCTTCAATAGATTTACCTCAAATCTAATTGACTTGATGTCTTGGGCCAGTTAAAACTGCAACTCCTTGTATTTTTTATCCACATACTTTTCTAGTTGATTTCTTTGTTGATCAAGCATTATATGTAGTTGAACTAGAAGTGAGCTTCAATCAATTGTATGAGCATATGTTGGTCTGAACTGAATAATCTTCTTATAGCTTCTAATTTTCTTCTTTAGTTCGGACAACTTCATTTTCTTTAACTGAGAGGCTTCTTACTCCGCAGATTCTTAAGAACTAACCACCTCAACAGATGTAGGCACTTTAGCTATTTTAGTAGTTGGGGCCTGATCTGCTAACTCCCCCTCAACCATTGCAACTTAATTCTTAACCAATGTTGGTGTTATCCAGGTTAACCTCATCTTACTCTGATCGACACATTACTATTTATAGTGTCGACACACTTTCTGGTGTCTCGACACTTTCTTAGATGTCTCGACACATTCTCTGGTGTCTCGACATGACTTTTAACTTAGTCAAAATTTTGTTCTCTAAGTTAAAGATACTTGAAATTTTTGAGGTCTATCCTTGATATCTAAAAAAGTAACCATGATTACTGACTAATTACTTTATTCTTATTTTGTATCAGTTTTTATGTGTGCATTAATTACTCAAGATTCAACATTCCAAGTTCAAACTTAAAGAAATTAAATTTCTCTTCTTCTAGGGGCTTAGTAAAAATGTCAGTAATTTGTTTATTTATTGCAACAAATTCTAAACTAATATCTTTATTTTCTACATGCTCCCTAATAAAGTGATGTCTAATTTCAATATGTTTTGTTCTATTATGTGATGCAGGGTTGTTTTAATAGAAATAGCACTAGTAGAATCACAAAATAAAGAAATTTTACTTAGCTTTATGTTGTAATCTTGTAATTGATGTGGAATCCAAAGCAATTGTGCACAGCAACTTCCAGCTAAAATTTACTCAGATTCAGTTGTGGATATTGCTACACTTGTTTGCTTTTTACTACTCCAAGATACTAGGATTCTCCCAAGAAATTGACATGAACCTTATGTGTTTTTCTTGTCTTCCTTACATCCTGCTTAATCAGCATCTGAAAAGCCTGTCTTTTAAAAATCACTATTCCAGGGATACCATAGGCCAAGATTAGGTGTTCCCTTTAGATATCTCAATATTCTTTTAACTATTGTATAGTGAAATTCTTTAGGGCATGCTTGATACCTAGCACAGACACAAGTGGCATACATTATGTCTTGTCTGCTGGCTATTAGATAGAGCAGTGATCCAACTATGCCCCTATACAAGGTGATATCAACGGGCTTGACAACACCATCCTTGTCTAAAGACATACTGGGCCCCATAGGAGTTCTCATTGAAGTGCTTGTTTTCATGCCATACTTCTTGATTAACTCCTTGGTGAACTTAGACTGACTAATGAAAAGTCCATCTATAGTTTGCTTAACTTGGAGACCCAAGAAAAACTTGAGTTCACCCAAGCTACTCATCTAAAACTTACCTTGCATAAATTTGGCAAACTTAGTGCAAAGTGACTCATCAGTAGAACCAAATATAATGTCATCTACATATGTTTGTACTAAGATGATATTGCCTTTGACTTCCCTTAGGAATAGTGTTTTGTCTATTTTCCCTCTTGAAAATTAATTCTCCAGAAGGAACTTAAACAGCGTCTCATACCAATCCCTTGGGGCTTGTTTTAATCCATAGAGAGCTCTTAATAACAAATAAACATGATTAGGTTTAGTAGAGTAAACAAAACCTGATGGTTGCTCAACATAGACCCTTCCTTTAAGGTAACCATTTAGGAAGGCTGACTTCACATCCAATTGGTAAACTTTGAATCCTTTGTAGGCTGTAAATTCTAAGAAGTGTCTAATAGCCTCCAATCTAGCCAATGGTACAAAGGTTTGATCAAAGTCTATACCCTCTTCTTGTCTATATCCTTTTGCAACTAGTCTAGCTTTATTTCTGACTATAACACCATTCTCATCAAGTTTGTTCCTGTATATCCATTTTGTTCCTATGATGTTATATTCATCTGGTCTGGGAACCAGCTTCTAAAATTTTCATCTCTTGAACTAGTTCAATTCTTCCTACATTGCACCTATCTAAAATTGATCTACATTATCTTCTTCAAATTTTTTTGGTTCTGTTTGAGACAAAAAACTTTAGTACATCACAGTGTTGTGATGTCTACTTCTTGTGGTCATACCCTGAGCTGCATCTCCAATGATCAATTCCCTTAGATCATCCATTAGATGTCTGACAGCTATAGGTACTGTGAGTTCTTCTCTTGGACCAACTACAACGTTGATGAGTTTCTTCTTCTGGTTGTTCCTGTGCAAGCACTTCTTCAACAATGTTGACTTCATCTTGTATATTTTGGCTTGCTGGAACTAAATCTTCTATAAACAGCTCCCTTAGCTTCAAGTCTTCTCCTATTATGCTTGATGTACCTGGCTTATCATTGTAAAACATAGAACTTTCATCAAACACAATATGAACAAACTCCTCCACAACTTAATCCCTCAAGTTGTAGACCCTATAGGCATTACTGTGGTTACTATAACCAACAAATATGCCTTCATTGGACTTCTCAACAAATTTAGTAATGTATGTTCTCCCATTATTTAGGACAAAACATCTACATCCAAAGATTCTAAAATAGGCAAAGTTTGGTTTTCTGCCCGTCATTAGTTCATAAGGAGTCTTATTCAACCATTTGTTGATTGAAGCTCTATTAAGAACATGACATGTTGTGTGAATTTCTTCAGCCAAGAAATTTTTTGGGAGTGAAGAATCACTTGGCATGGTTCTTCCAGCTTTAATAAGAGTTCTGTTCTTTCTCTCAGCAATTCCATTTTGCTGGGGCGTTCTTGGAGTGGAAAACTCTTGCTGAATCCCAAGTTCTTCACAAAACTTTAACATGCATTCAGATTGAAATTCAGTTCCATGATTACTTATGTTTCTGACCACAGAACTGTTCAATTCATTCTATATTTGTTTGACAAATGTCTTGAAAATATCAGGAGTTTCACACTTTTTCCTTAGAAAGAAAACCCAAGTAAATCTAGAATAATCATCACCAATCACAAATGTGTAGACTTTCCTTACTAGACTATGAACTGGCATAGGAACAAACAAGTCTATATGCAAGAGGTATAAACACCTCATTGAGTCTTTGGTTTCAATACTTTTGAATGAAGCTTTGGTCTGCTTGCCTTTTTGGCATGCAGAGCAAATGCTCCCCTTAGAGCATTTAATGTTAGGACCATTCCTAACTAGCTATTTACTAAAAAAGTTTGCTTATTGCCTTGTAGTTCAAATGATCTAGTCTCTTGTGCCATTTGACATAGTGTGAGGCTTTCTCATTTGCAACTAGACATAAGGGTGAGTCTGACTTTAAACAAAGAAAATTCAAACAATACACATTTTCACACCTAGTGCCTATCAAAATGACCTCTTAGTCACTTGACTTCTTTATTAGGCACTCATCCTTGTGGAATGAAATGTCATAGCCAAGGTCATAAAGTTGGCTTATGCTTATAAGGTTGTGTTGCAACCCTTCCACACAAGCTACTTTAGTGAAAGTGAATAAGCCATTTGAGATCTTACCATAACCTTTGGTAATTCCTTTGTCAGCTCCACCAAAGATCACCTTTGGTCCATTCTTCATAGGGATAAATTCCCTCAAATTGCTCCTTGTTCCAATCATGTGTCCGGAACACTCACTATCCATGTACCAGATGGGCCTATCTCTAGTGCTTGTACATTCCAACAAAATAAGAATTTATTTTTCCTTAGAAACCCACATTGTCTTAGTTCTTAGGTTCTTGTTAGTTGTGGCTCCATTGAGACCACCCGTAAACTTCTTAATTGGGTACATTTTTTGAGCATGAGACACAGTGTTATTGAACTAACATTTCAAGGCAAAGTGTCCTACCTTTCCACAACACCAGCATTCATATCTGGTGTACCTCCTCTTTGGAGGAATAGAAGGAACTTTGTGATGACATTCCTTAGGACGGGAATCTGCAAACTTGACAGTTGTATTTTGATTGGGAGCAAAATGGTTGTTTTGTCTCTTAGTTACAACATTCCTCCTTAGAGCAAGCACATTTGGAATAGCTTTCCTATTCACATATGATTTTGGTCCAACTGGTCCAGACTTCTGGGTTTCTTTTCCCTTAGTCTGAAACACAGGTTGTGGAATGACTGGACACTTTTGTCCTGTCAGCTTTTTTCCTCTTCTTCTCTTAGGTTTAACATAACCAAGTCCACTTCTAGGTGTTCCTGAGAAGGTATTTATAATGGGCAGCACAGTTTTAGGTTTAGAAAATAGTTGTACTAACCTTTTCTCTTTTAGGAGTTTGAGTTCTAACTCTTGTATGATTGTATCTATTTGTTTTATCAACATCATTTGATCATCAATGATCTTAGTTAGCTTTACTAACTTTGATCTTTGAAGACCTATCTTCTAAGTATCCACCTTATGATGATACTAGAGACCTTTTAGTGATGCAATCTCTATAGCTTGTTCTTTGCCAAGCTTCTTGCTATTTACACGAGCTTCCAATAGTTTTCCAAATTTGACTGTGAGCTACTGCAGTTTAGTCTCAGGGTTGGACTTATATGAATCAAACTTTGAGTCACATGAGTCTAGCTCATCCACGATCTCATGAACAAAATTTGTAGAATAATAAGAAATGTCAAAGATTACCTGAGTATCCTAATATTCCGCAATTTCTGTATCTGGATTATCAGACAGTGCCATCAAATTAATCTCTATATCATCTTCAGAATCACTATAGTGCGATGAAGTTGTGGATTTATTACCCATATATATGGCCTCCTGATGAATTCTTCTTCATAGTAGAACAGTCCAGTATGTTCTTCTTCTGATTCAGTTGAATCAGTATCACTGTCATATAATGTCTTTGGCTTCTTTTCCATCAGATCCTTTTCTGATTTCTAGTCTTTATATGTTGGGTATTGTATCCACAATTACCTGGATTTGAAGAAGCCTCCAGTCAAGCTAAGATGGATTCACAATGTATTTGACAATCTTCTATTAAGTTGTGCTTGCAGCTATTCCATGCTAAGTACACACCAATGTCAGGGTGCAGTGGGTCAATATACACGGGTCTGCGCAACGTAATCCCTCGTTGAGCAGATCAGTGTATTGACTCACGTGTGCTCTCTCTATTGGAGTGTACTTACTTTCAAGTACAGGGTCGATATAGATCAAGAGCAGAAGAGGAGCAAAGATGGGTCGAAGACCAAGTTCATAGGAAGGAAGAGAGAAAGCGTCTAAGTAAAAATCGACGGGAATCACTAAGTGATTCTCGCCGATTCGACGGGAATCATTAGTGATTCTCGCTGAATCGTCGAGAATCAATCAGTGATTCCCGCCGACTTCATCCGGCTGACTGTCCTCCTACAAGAAATCTGTCAAGGCAGAATCGACGGGAATCACCAAGTGATTCTCGCCGATTCGTCGAGAATCACCTTGCATTCCCGCCGATTCTCTCCGGCTGACAAGGTTCCCTACTGGAATTCGGCTAAGGCAAATTCGACGGGAATCGTGAGTGATTCCCGCCGACTTCGACGAGAATCACCAGCGATTCTCGTCGATTTTGCCTAAGGCAAATTTCCCGTTCGCTGGCCCGAACCCAGTTTGTTGTGTGCCGTTTTGACCGGGACTAGGGCTTCTCCTTGTGGGCCCCACAACAGTCACTTAGGGTTGGCTTCGAGTATATATACTCGCATTTTTGAACATACCAAGAGATTGATTAATGGAAAATATGAAGTAGCCGACGCGTGCCCTAGCAGATCGCGGAACGTCACCGATCGCCGTCGCCGCTCGCAAGCTTTTCGCCACCGCTGATCTTAGAGCGTCTTTGATCTTCCGGCGACAGTACCGAGGCAAGCCGAGCATCTCACGCTTCTCTCTCGAGATCTCTTATCTCTCGATTTGTTGAACGAGGATTGTTCTTCATTCCGAATCGATTGAGAAGACTGATCCGAGTGAGATCGTTGGTAGACCTTGCTTGCTTCGTCAAGAAGTTTAGATCTACAAAGCATCGACGCCGCATTCACTTGCCGCCGCCGATCTTGTCAAGATCCTCTCCAAGAGAGAACACCGGTCGTGGATTCTTCATCTCTTTCAAGATAGCTTCAACGAACGAAGAAGGACATCGGGATCTCCACAAGTTTGTTTGTATTTCTTGTACATTCAATTTTTGTTTTGTTGTAAAGGAATTTTATTCCTAGTTGTAAGGGTTGGGTGCAACCCGTGGTGGAGTAGTGACTCCTTTGGTTGGAAGGGTTCCTTCCGTAGTGTGAGGATTGGATTTCAATCCGGTTGGTGAAGTGACCGAGTCGTCCCTTGGTGGGAGATAGGTCGAAGGGGGAGAGTGGACGTACCCAAATTGGGGAACCACTATAATTGCTTGTGTGTGTTTTTGTGCTGTGTTTGTTTATCTGTGCAGGTATTTTAAATTTCGCAAAAGACTGCATGACACCTATTACCCCCCCCCCCCATAGGTGGATTTAGTTGACACTAGATACTTACAAGTGGTATCATAGGGAGGTTACTCATCAATAAGGTTAACACCTTGAGTAAGATCCCGTGTCTAGTGTCAAGAAGAAAACAAGACTCAAGTATGGAGTTGTACACTGATGTCTCTCCCCTGAGACTGCCTGCATGCACAAAAGAATATTATCCCATCTAGAAAATGAGGGTTCAGTTTCATCTGGAAGCGATTGACCCCCGTGCATTATTCGTTGTGGAAGAGGGTCCCTTCATTCCCATGAAGGCTTCTGACTCTGGAGAAGATCACCAAATCCCTAAGAGTACCGCAGAGATGTCTGAAACCGAGCTTTCACTATTCAACTTGGACAAGCTGGTACGACAGGTCATCTCATATATTTGGTCAGGGTCTTCTCTTACAAGATTGGACAAGTGCAAGACTGCAAAGTCAATGTGGGAAACAATCTCTGACCTCATGGAAGGAAAAAAGGCTTCCAGGAATGAATGCCAGCAAGAGGATGAGGCTTATGTGGGGGTCCTCATCTATGATGATGAATGTTAAGAAATCCTTCTCAATATCAAGGCTCTGGTATCTCTATTAGAGAATTAAGAAGAGATTGAGGAATGCAGTTGTGATGAAGCTGAAACCTCAGTCTCAGCTGACCAAAACTCTAACCCTGATTAGCACGATCAGGATCAGGTATCTTCCTCTTCCTGCTTTCTTCCTCTTGTATCTCCTGAAGACAGGAGAAGTTCAGAGGTTTGTCCCTCTTTTGATGCTAAAGAAATAGACAGTTCCAATCAAAAGATTGAAACTCTTGATTCTCTTCGTAGTGCCCTTCAGAAGAGCAACTTGCTTGTGGAGAAACAAGCTATGGAAATTGCTCAGTTGAGGACCATGATGGATCTCCAATTGGAATCCATCAAGGCAAAGGACTCAAAGATCTCAGATCTAGATTTTTCTCTAGAGACCGAGAAGAGAATAGTATCTAACTTTTCCAAGGTAGATGCTATTAAGAGAAAGGGAGAAAACGGGTGGATCTCACAAATTATAAAATCGTGGAGAAATGGGGAAATTGTTTTCAGACCCCCCACACCGAGTAGGAAGGGCACACATCATGCCTTCAGGTATGACCATAAGAACAACTATGGTCACTGCAAGAATGATCAACCCTCATGTGGAAATACCCATAGTGCAAGTGTTGTTATAGCTACCCATGAGAAAATATATTTGGCTCATCATGAACCTTTTGTATTCACTGCCTCAGCCTCAACACTTCATGAGATTGCAGGAACCAGCTCTCACAGTACCTCTAACCACCCTAGGAAGCAGGAAAAGGGGGTTGGGAAACATGCAGCAAGTGTCTATGGGGCCCCCGGATGTGTTCTGACTTAAAAGAAGGCACCACCTCCCAGGCCTCATGACACTCACCACATGTTCTCCATCCACCCTCCCTCATGTACCGGTGGAAAGGTTAAATCTGAGAGCAGAACCTGCTCTGCCCCTGTCAGACCTAAGATCGTGACAAACTCAGTCAGTAGATCTGGTCAGAAAAGGAGATACAACATTCATGAGTGCTGGTGCTGTGGCAAAGTGGGTCACTTTGCCATAGATTGTTGG
Source organism: Platanthera zijinensis (assembly GCA_039513925.1). Lineage (NCBI taxonomy): Eukaryota > Viridiplantae > Streptophyta > Magnoliopsida > Asparagales > Orchidaceae > Platanthera > Platanthera zijinensis. The sequence continues at coordinate 133,917,034 of CM077092.1, forward strand.
CACAATCCTTCTGTGTCAAGGGCAAGGGTATGTCCACATCCTTTGGCTAGAGATAGCCTTCCTGATAGAAATCCTGTAGGAAGGCATCCTGTATTTTATGCTGACAAGAACCTAGGACCCAATACATATTGGGTTCCTAAGGTAAGGTAATTCGTTTTTGCAGGATAGTCTAGGTACCCTTGAACATAATGGTACCTAGACAAGAGGTGTTCCAGGAATGCTATGGAATAAGTATATGGGATAAGAGATAATGTTAATTACATTGTCCTACTTGAACTGGATACCTGTTGTACTTCAAATAGTGGATCCAAATGATCAACCTAATGATCCCAGGTACGCGCATTCAGTTTCGAAAATTTAATCGCATTACATTGAAGCATATATATATATATATATGCATATATATATATATATATATATATATATATATATATATATATATATATATCCAAACAAATATATAGATTCTCCTTCAAGATATAAATATATGTATATACACACACATCTGATGGAAGGACACGGATTCTAACACCTGTATGATCCCTAGTTTGGAATCTGATGTTTTGTTTTATATATATATCATTGATAAGGTGTGATAGTGGGTATCAATCGGTCCAATGAAACTCAAGGGACGTGTGCTAGTAGTTGCAACGAATATTTTACCTTTTGACTCACCAAGAAATAGCCAGTGCTTAATTCTAGGGTTAACCTCCCTTTGACTCGGCTTAGCTATTCTGACCGGGATATTTATTATCCAACATTTAATAGGGGAAAGTTTCGAATTAACAGGAATTCAAACCGACTATTTAAATTTATCAATATAAAAAAGGTCAAGTGGAAACCTGCCATTCCCAGCGGAAATATCGGATACAGCGGCTATCTTAGGAAATAAATAGCGCTTATTGCGGAAGTCCCGACCGTTCATATTCTAGAAATAGCGGAAATTCTCATCGACTCCCGATCGCCTCTCGTCGATTGCAGTCCGTTGATGTCCTCTCTCCGTCAGCTCGGTGTTCCAGTCTTAGGCATCTGCTTGACGCAAGTTCTCGCCGCTCACCGCCAGCATTTTCGTTCTCGCCCGACTCACGCTTCCGTCCATTGCTGTCCCGACGCAAGCCGCTTATTCGACTAGGGCTTCTCTCCGCTCGGCGTAAGGGTAATGACTGTTCCTCATTGAATCACTAGCTTGTTTGTAACTTGTCTTGTTCCCACTAGTTTAGTTCCTAATTTATTGACTTAGATAGAGTTAAGTCCCTTGGATGTTACTTGTTTAGGTTATAATGGCTCCTCGAACAACGGCCGGGCTCCTCACTGGGAGTGAGTTGGTTAGGATTGGCTTCACCCATGCTTCTGATAAATTCAGGAACATCATCCTGATGCTCGAGCAAGTCGGGCTCTCCTTTATACTCGAGCACCCTTGCAAGGTTCTAGATAAGGAAGTTCTTGAGTTCTATGCAACCGCCAAGCTACGTCATGAGGACACCTTAATAAAGTGTAAGATTGCTGGACAAAGAATCAAGATGACTGCTGGAAGACTATCACATCATCTGCAGCTCACCAGCTCGGTACAAGAGGACTACCTAGATGAAAATGATCGTGCAAGGACACTCCTGTTCTGCGTACTAGCTCGAGGGACCAAGGCCATCAAACGTAAGGACATGAATGAGGAAGGGAAGCTCCTCTCAGATATCATAGGAAAAGTTCTGATCTGTAAACCCGGCTCCCATGATCATATTTCAGGGGATATGTTTAAGATCCTGATGGCTGTGGTGTGCAGGAAGAGATTCAACTTGGGGTCCATGTTGTTTGAGAAGATTAAAGATACTCTACGAACTCCTAACTTTGGGAGAATCATCAGCCTATACCTGAATCAGATGGACGGAGACAGGTTTGATATTAGCAAGGGAGTTCCTCTTCACTACTTAAAGAAGATGGACTCCAGCATTTTTGATAGATGGGAGAGGAGAATTGGCCAAGGAGGTGCACCTGAAGCACATGGTGATGAAGAAGACAGAGCTCCGGAGCTCAGAAATCCTTTGGATGAACCAAGTGAAGTTCCTGATCTGCTGCATGCAGGAACTGAGGGGGAGTCATTCACCATTTCTTCTGATGCCCTCAGGATGGATGTCTCAGTTTCAGATCAAGCGGACACCGTTGCTAATATTACCCTGATCGCGAAGGATGTTGTGGATACCCTCTCTACTGATCAGGCTGATGAGGAGGAAGTGGAGGATGACATGGAGGATGATGCTGCTGATGAGGATGATGTGGAGAATGCGGCCTCTGATGATGTGAATAATGAGCAAGTTGGAAATGAAACGACCATAAGGGAGAGTGATGTTGACCTCCCCTTTGAGGAACAGGTTCCATTAAAAGTTCCTGATGAATTTGGCGCAACAATAAAGGGGGAGACCTCCCGGCAGGGGATAATAAGTACATATAGAAAAACAACAGAGGCTGCCCCTATCCCCCCTCAAGAGACTGTGAATTTATCAAGCTCCACCAGTGCATCTGCAGAAGAGAATCCCGACTCCCAGTGTCCTATCCTCCCTGAGCATGACCAGGGCATGCGTCAGGTTCATCCGCTAAGACCTAACCTAGCAAATCACATGGTAAATATCATTCAAGGTATCGTGGATGAACTGAAGGCCTCGTTTGAACAATCTCACAACAAGGTACTGAAATGGATTAAGCAATCTGAGGATTTGATGCTAAAAAATGTTGTGGAGATAAATCATAAGCTGGATATGATGGAACAAAAATTTGAAGCTAAGTATGCAGAGGCCAGCACTGTCGTCAATCTTCTAATGCAAGGGCTTAAGAAAAATACAGCTGATCTGGAAGTGGTAAACCAAAATGCACATGTTGTGGCCAACAACATCAAATTGTTCGATTGCAACATAGTGACACTCAACGCAAATCAGACATCCCTGCTGAACGAGTTCACTAAGACTGTTAAGCATATAGATGAGTCACTGCATACCTATGCAAACTCCATTGCCCTAGTAGCCAAAAAGGGGGAGAATGAATATACAGCTAAGATGGCAGGGCTAGAATAAATCATGGTCGACAACTTCATGCAGTCAAATAAGTATGTTTTTGAAAGCTGTCACTGGCTAGTTCAGCAAGCATCTGGTATACAAATTTCGGTTCCTCCTTCTGATGAGGTTGCTTCTGCTACTGCTGATGAGGTTGCAAGTGCTGAGGAGGTTCCCTTGAGTGAAGCTGATGCCAGAAAGGCTGCTAGGGCCACTGTCATAGCTACTCATATGGCTATGTTTGATCAAGAGGTCATTGCAAAAGGGAAACAAAAACTTCAAGAAGGAACTTCCAAAGAGACTCCAGCTGAAAGGAAAGTAAGACTGAAGGAAAGTGAAGTGAAGAATGCACGATGGAGTCCTACATCGAGGAGCATCATACTGGATACTTTCATGCTACAACAGCGGGGAGAGCTGAATAGAAATGAAGTATACAGTCAGTATGAGTGGGAGTTGCACAAAGTGTATGAGGCTAAAAGAAACATATTCTTCAGGTCTAACACTATGGAACATAAAGCTCCTCCACCCCGGTATTACCCGAAGCCGAAGGAATTCTTTGAGAGGCAAAGCAAGAAGTACATGGCTGAACAATTAAGAGATGCTCAAGCAAAGGAGAGATAGAATTGGAATCTAGATTTATTTTTATTCTCTATATACGTGTATATCTTTTCTTGTATTTAAATGAACAATCTTTGGATATATATATATATATATATATATATATATATCTATGATCACATGCTGATTCATCTGTTGTTCTGAATGCGTGAAATTTTATTATTCTGAATTCTTGTCTTGCACATTTTGTTATATATATTTTTCTAGTTGGTGTAATTCATCTTAGCTAGTAGGATTTTGGCTTCTTCAAATAAGGGGAGATTGTTGGGTATTGTATCCACAATTACTTGGATTTGAAGAAGCCTCCAGTAAAGCTAAGATGGATTCACAATGTATTTGACAATCTTCTATTAAGTTGTGCTTGCAGCTATTCCATACTAAGTACACACCAATGTCAGGGTACAGTGGGTCAATATACACGGGTCTGCGCAACGTAATCCCTCGTTGAGCAGATCAATGTATTGACTCACGTGTGCTCTCTCTATTGGAGTGTACTTACTTTCAAGTACAGGGTCGATATAGATCAAGAGCAGAAGAGGAGCAAAGATGGGTCAAAGGCCAAGTTAATAGGAAGGAAGAGAGAAAGCGTCTAAGTAAAAATCGACGGGAATCACTAAGTGATTCTCTCCGATTCAACGGGAATCATTAGTGATTCTCGCCGAATCGTCGAGAATCAGTTAGTGATTCCCGCCGACTTCATCCGGCTGACTGTCCTCCTACAAGAAATCTGCCAAGGCAGCATCGACGGGAATCACCAAGTGATTCTCACCGATTCGTCGAGAATCACCTTGCATTCCTGCCGATTCTCTCCGGCTGACAAGGTTCCCTACTTGAATTCGGCTAAGGCAAATTTGACGGGAATCGTGAGTGATTCCCGCCGACTTCGACGAGAATCACCTGCGAATCTCGCCGATTTTGCCTTAGGCAAATTTCCCGTTCGCTGGCTCGAACCCAGTTTGTTGTGCGCCGTTTTGACCGGGACTAAGGCTTCTCCTTGTGGGCCCCACAACGGTCACTTAGGGTTGGCTTCAAGTATATATACTCGCATTTTTGAACATACCGAGAGATCGATTAACGGAAAATCTGAAGTAGCCGACGCGTGCCCTGGCAGATCGCGGAACGTCACCGATCGCCGTCGCCGCTCGCAAGCTTGTCGCCACCACTGATCTTAGAGCATCTTTGATCTTCCGACGATAGTACCGAGGCAAGCCTAGCGTCTCATGCTTCTATCTCGAGATCTCTTGTCTCTCGATTTGTTGAACGAGGATTGTTCTTCATTCTGAATCGATTGAGACGACTGATGCGAGTGAGATCGTTGGTAGACCTTGCTTGCTTCGTCAAGAAGTTTGGATCTACAAAGCATCGCCGCTGCATTCACTTGCCGCCACCGATCTTGTCAAGATCCTCTCCAAGAGAGAACACCGGTCGTGGATTGTTCGTCTCTTTCAAGATAGCTTCAATGAACGAAGAAGGATATCGGGATCTCCACAAGTTTGTTTGTATTTCTTGTACATTCAATTTTTGTTTTGTTGTAAAGGAATTTTGATTCCTAGTTGTAAGGATTGGGTGCAACCCGTGGTGGAGGAGTAGTGACTCCTTTGGTTGGAAGGGTTCCTTCCATAGTGTGAGGATTAGATTTCAATCCGGTTGGTGAAGTGATCGAGTCGTCCCTGTGTTGGAGATAGGTCGAAGGGGGAGAGTGGACGTACCCAAATCGGGGAACCACTATAATTGCTTGTGTGCTTTTATGTGCTGTGTTTGTTTATCTGTGCAGGTATTTTAAATTCCGCAAAAGACTACACGACACCTATTCCCCCCCCCCCCCCATAGGTGGATTTAGTTGATACTAGATACTTACATTATAGAACTTCTTTTCTTTTGACTTTTTGTTCTCCTTTCTTTTTACTGGACAATCAGCAATGAAATACCCAGGCATGTTACAGTAATAGCAGATAATGTCAGTCTTAAATTATTTATTCTGATTAGAATCATACCTGACCACAAATTTGTCTCTGTGTTTGTCTTTTGTTTTTATTGGAACTTGGTCTAGTTGATTTCTTCTTATTCTACTGCTTCCTTCTTCTCATCATTTTCTTGAATTACCTGGTAAATAGTACCAATTCATCATCTGATAATTCTTCTGATGAAGAACAGGTTCGCATGCTATCTATATCATCATCCCTTCTTGGTAATGATGGGATTTCTCTTCTAGACTTTTTTGATGTATCTACTTTGAAGGCCACAGATTTAGTCTGAGTTGAACTTCTGGCAGATTCAGCTTCAGCTTTTCTAGAATTTAGATGAAGCTCATTTGACAATAGCTTCCCATATAAGTCTTAGGGTAACATGTTTCTAAGATTCCCTATTTCTCTTATAGCACAAATCTTGTTGTCTCATTCTTTATTTAGGGATCTCAAAAATTTGTCATTAAGCTCATAATTTGAGAATTCTCTGCCATTATTCTTTAAGTTATTTACTATTCTAAAGAACTTTTCATAACATAGTTCTATAGAATCAGTCTTTTCTTGTCTGAATGCCTCATACTACTTATTTAGTAGAGACTTTTTGTCATCTCTTACTTCTTTTGTGTCTTCCATTTAGACTATGAGAGCGTCACACATCTCCTTGGATGTTTTACAGTGCACTAGATTATGAAAAGTTGAATTATCTATTGCACTGATAATTATGTTTTGAGCTCTTTTATCCATGATGGTAGGAACCACCTCATTCTTTGTCATTTCAGACAGTTTCTAAGGAGTTTGAACATTTGCATCTAGGACAGATATCTTCATTGGAATATATGGTCCTTCTTGTACAGTGATAATGAAAGTCTTTATTTACAAGGATAGCTAAATCACCTAGAGTGGGGTGAATAAGTTTTTTAATCCTTAGTGACTATATTTTATTTTCCTTATTATTGGTGGCTGTATTAGTTGATTAGTTGAAGCTTTCAAGATATGCAACCTACAATAAAAATAGCACAAAGAAAACACACACAGCACACAGGATTTATAGTGGTACCCCAAATAAGGGTACATCCACTCCCCCCCCCCCCACCTATCCAACTATCTTGTTGGACTAGGATAAAGTCCTCAAAATATGCTCCTCAGAGCTTACACCTCAGGTCCTCGGCCTTATACTAAGAACTTCAGCAAGTTCCTACACTCAGTATCCTTTTCAGGACACCTACCTAAGAACCAACAAGTTCCTACCTCAGAGCTCTACAGTGCTCTTACACTCAGTGACCCTCAAGCCACCTACCTCAGCCTTACACAAAGGCCTACAACTCGGGATTCTCAGCCCTAAAGTTTCAGGCACACAGCCCTACTCTCAGAGTGCTACAGCACTCCTACAGCTCAGTACCCAGTAGGTAACTACCTCAGTGCCCTTCTAGACACGTATAGCTCAATGATTAATTAATCACCTACCTCAGGTTGTTAAGCCCTATAGCTCAGATCCAATAGGATCCTACAGGATGGAAGTGGGTTATGTGGTTACTCTTGACACAAGAGATGTTTCTCTATATAGAGCTTCTTAACTGAGATAAACTCAGCCCAACTATGACTACAAGAAATTATTTCCTAAGTCTACCTTTACTGAACAAAAAAATACTAAGTCTTAACTTCTTCTTCACAGAACTAGGGATATTTCCAGCTGGAGCTGTGAAGTTACTGCAACAATACTAGCTGCAACTAAGCTGAAAGTTTCTCAGCTCAACTTCTTCACAGCAACAAGGACACTTATGTTGGAAGCAACTTGCAGAACCATGTTTTGCCCCTTCTTTTTTTCCTGGGCTGAGGTGATTCAGCCCTAATTTTGACTCTTGAGGAATAGTCCCACGAGCCTTCTTTCATATCTCTGCTTCTTCAAGCTTTCTTCTCTTCACAGCTTCCAAGATAAAGATCTTCAGGTTATTGCTTGTATAGCTGGTACTGTGAAGGACCTGCAGCAAGGGTCAGCCCTTGGCTGCTTCCTCTTTCCTCAGATAAATACTCTGAACTTGCTTGCTGGTGCAGGTAAGAATGGAACCAGTTATCTTTCTTGAGTTCACAGATCCTGTAGCTGGGGTTAGGCCTTGGCTGCTTTCTTTTCCTCAGAGTTTAACTCTGAACTTGCTGATTGTCGATGAAGAAGACTATCAGCAAACTTATTTTTACTCTTCGTCTTGCTGACTTGAGCTTCTTGTTCTTCAGCACAGCAACAATGGCGGTGAAGAAGAATGACCTGATGGCTCCTCTCAAAAAGCTATCTTCCTCTATAAAGCCTTTCCCTTTTATTGATTATGACCTAAAGCTCTTTGAGCAGTGGGCCCCACGCCATTAATGGCCAGCAGCAACCTTGCTTTAATACCAACTGTCGTACAGTAGGTCTGTGGCAACATTTGTCGCATACTGTATCCATCCCGCCACAAATTTGAAATATGTTGACTTGTTGACTTTTTTCCGTCACCAGCTGTGGACTTAGCCAAAAATCAAGCAATATTAGTATAGGCGTTGAGTGAGGGTCCTTCACTCAACGCCAAATCACTTAGACAGATTTACTATCTCTTGGCATTGAGTGAGTAACCTTCACTCAATGCGAAACTACTTAGAATATAAATCAGTTTCTAGGCGTTGAGTGATTCAGCTTCACTCAACGCCAACTTGCTTTATCAGCTTTCTGCTACTTGGCATTGAGTGAGTGAGCATCACTCAACGCCAAACTCCTTAGACAAAATTTTGTCTTCACTAGGCGTTGAGAGAGTTGAGTGAGCACTCTTCACTCAACACTCTCTTCCTTAGGCATTTTCCTGCTTAACTGTCTCAGCTCTTTCTTATTCTCAGCTGAGACAAACATTTGTTTCAGCGGTTTTGCTGAGACTAATACTTGTTCTCGACACTTTTGCCTTAGACAAAATTTTACTTCTTCTCTAACGTTGAGAGCGTTGAGTGTGTCTTCATCACTCAATGCTTTTTGCCTTAGGAAAAGCTTTCTGCACCTTAGGCGTTGAGAGCGTTGAGAGCGTTGAGTGAGCATACCTCACTCAACGCTTTTTGCCTTAGCCAAATTTTTGTGTTTAAAAACACTGGCTTTGACTGACTGAGTGTTACTCAACACTTATGAGACTATGGCGTTGAGTGAATGACCTTTACTCAATGCCTATGGAATTAGCCACTTTTCTGCCTCTTAAACCTTAGGCTTTAACTGTCTCAGCCTGCCTCACTCAACTCTGAACTGAGTTTGACGAATGCTGACCTGAGTTCGACGAACGGTAAGCTCAGCTCGAAGAACTCTAAACTTAGTTCAACGAATTCAAAATCCAGTTCAACTCACAGCCTTTTTGTTGTATGGCATTGAGTGTGTATTCATCACTCAATGCCAAACTACTTAACCATATTTCTGCCTATAGCTGTATGGCATTGAGTGAGTATACTCCACTCAACGCATGTGGATATAGCCATATTTCCAGCTTGCCAACAGTTAGTCTTAGACTAAGTAAGCTATATTCAACGTTTTTTGATTACCTAGGGTTGAGTGAATAGACTTCACTCAACGCCTATGGACTTAGCTGAATTTTCAACTGCTCCTTGACTTCTGGCATTGAGTTAGCTTACCTAACTGAACGCCTGTGGACTTAGGCAAATTCCTGCCTTTCCAGCATCTTCTCTTGGTATCAACCTTTCTGCCTTATGACCACCTGTCATATCACTAAGACAATCTGTCTAGACTTGTTCCATGGAACATCTTGTACATGATGAGTTTAAACAACATCAAATACAACTATGCTCTTAGTGTTGATGGTGATGCCTCTTCAAATCCAATCTAGCACTACTAGAAAAATAAGTATTAGCAACACTTTTTTTGCCAGGGTTCAAAAATCGTGGCTAATACAATAATATTAGCCATGATCGTAAAATCGTGGCTAATATTTAGGTTTTAGCCACGACTATTGAAAGCGTGGCTAATATCTTTGTATTAGCCATGAAAAACAAAAAAGCATGGCTAATACCTTTATAAATTTATAGTTTGTGACTTATTCAATTTACCTTAATTTTCCTCCTTATATTCGCTCCTTAATCCCCCCAACCCTAGCCACCTGACCATTTTAAATCCCCCGCTCAGGCTCTCCTCTGCCTACGTCTGCATGCTAGACCATTTCATCTCCTCTATCGGTAACTACTACCGCCGGAAAATAACACCATTGTCCTTACCCTAAACCGCTGATGCCGCCATCGTCCATCATCTGATCCATATCCTTCATCCCCGTCTTCGTCATCGCGGTCGACTGTCAGCTTCCTCCTATACTGGCATCTTCTCTCTCTGTTGGTCTGGCCCTAGAAATCTTGTTGACTCCTAAAGATTCAGCCGATGACTATGCTCATGGCAGCAAGGGAAGAGGCCATCCATGATGATTAGTTGAAGGTCTTTGTGGATGTTTGTGCCCTAAATCTCCTGCAAGGTCAATTTATTTCCTCTCTCCCTCTTGATTTAGGCATATCGGCCTCTTTGACTGATAAAATTTTGTTGCTACTTTGATTTTCATTCGTTGTTGGTTGTGGTTGGGTTTGTTTATCTTGAACCTATTCATTAGTTCTTATCGGTTGTCTAATGTAGTTGTTGGTTGTGGTTGGGTTGTGATTGTAACGGATGGCATTTTGCTTAGGGTTTCCTATGCATATTTTTATCCTATGCGTTTGTGAATATATTCAGCCTCTGCTTTGTAATTTTCCTAGGTGTTGTATTTTGTCCAAAGTAATTATCCTATGCAATTCCATATTTTTCTACTTTATAATTTTCTTAGGTGTTGTTATTTTCTTAGGTAAGCTCTCCAAATAGCCATTGATTTTTTTTTGTATTTGAAGAATTTTTGCAGAAAATGTTAATAAACAGATCTTCATTGTTGTAAATCTTATTTTTTTGCCTTTCTAACTACTTGTCAGGATTTTAGTAGTTGTATTGACAGTGTTTGAGCGAGTTGCAGACACATTTATCTCATGGTGTGGTATGCATTTTGTAAGTTGTTTGATCCATTTCTTTTTTTCTGCTTTACTGATTTTTAAAATTTATTTTTTAAAAGGATGCCAATGTATAGTGAAGCAAAGGTGGTATTCTTTTTGTACTTATGGTATCCTAAAACTCGGGTAAAACTTCTTCCTCACTTGAATTGCTCACTTGAATCCCATTGATGTTTAACATATTGGCAAACTCTTGATTATGGAAGGGAACAACATATATCTATGAAACTTTCTTCCAGCCATATGTGGCTAGTCATGAGATAGAAATTGATCGCAACTTACTAGAGCTAAAGGTAAGTGCCGGTGATATGATTTTTCTATATTGTCAGAAGGCTGCCATGTGTTGACTAATTTGGCCATATGTTTGGATCAAATGATCTTTAGCTTTCATGTAGGCTTCACTATTGAGAATATTGTTTGACTGAAAATAGATTTGTTCTAAATGACCATGTCTATATAAATTCTTTGATCTATATAGTGATCTATCTATGTATTAGTTGTTAATAAACATCTGAACCTATAGGTATCCTTTTACTTATTGAGTTGCTATTACACAAGCTTCTCCTTGTTGTTCACAGTTTCCTAGCATTGGGTTGTTCAAGTAGAAGGAAATGATCTTTTTGAGTGTTGACAGCTATGGACAATGATTATACTGGACAACTTATTTTCTCCGGAGATGCACAGGTCTGTCTTGTTATCAACTTAGGACACTTGCATGAATTAATTATCATCAAGAGTGTTGCAAAAAAATTTTGTATGAAAATTATAGGGTTGTATATATACTGTTAGCATCAACTCCCATATAGGATCCATATCTAGATCACATAAAAATAGGAGCATGAGGAGCAAATCTTTAATTACAACTGTACAGTATCGTACATTTTCTTTAGTAGCTCGGTGTCCTGTGCTTCTTGTGTGTGCTCAAGATGGAAATATTTGTTTCTTCAGGTTATTAATTTTGGTACATATGATGTGTTATTCTTATTGTTCTATAGTACTACTTACTAAACTGAATACTGGTTCGTGCAGTGTAGCCTTGGAAATTAAAGGATATCTGACTCTTTTATGCTCACTCAAGCTTGCTCTAAGGCTGCATAGCATCCACGCTTCTTTCTGTCCCCTTCTTTCTCTTGAAAAAGGGGAATTCATAGGTACATGAATCATGATTCATATGATACTAACTATTTAATGATGTCTTAACTAGCCCTTTTATTAATTACATGTTCTATAGTTTTCTTTATGTTTAGACTGAACAGTAAATAACTATAATCCAGTACTGTCAAGTAACTATCGGTTGCCATCCTGACTCCAGATCTGATCGCAATCAAGCTCCCGATCCGGAGAAAGTAACACATACCTCTTCTATCTTAAAAGGTTATGGTAATATGTTGCCTCCTATAGTATCTTCAAAATTGTATGGAAGTGCTTCAGTATTCTTAATTTTGATAGAATTGTATGAAAGTGCTTCAGAATAATAAAATACTATGTCATATTGACATTCTATATAACACGAACACTAATTAAAAGATTGCATATACCATTGCATATGTTGAGTATTGTGTTGTAATATCATATAGTGGGCATATTCATCAAGTCCATCAAACATTACAAATACTACATCCTTCCCATTAGATTCTCTTTGAATCTAATGGTAAGCTCTTTAGAATCTTTATATTCTCCCCATTACTTTGAAGTTTCTTGTTAGTATAAAGCTATGAAATCCTAATTATATCAGGATTACAAAGACCCTAGCATGAGGACATAGTTGGTTGTCTTTGTTTTGTACAGCATGATGAATGTTAGTCTCTAGTGCCTTTTTGCATCAAAAAGAGCAGAGTTTTATGTGATGCCCTTAGAAGAAACTATCAGTTAAGTTTGAAAGTGTAAAATGCTTATTTTTTGCTCGAGTTGTGTTGGTTGTGGTCAGAATATTATGCATGGCTAGTATATTGAATCACAGTAAGATCTCTATCAGTGAGGAAGTTGCAAAATGATTGAAATATGAAAGGGGTTCTAGATGGTGAGATATGGTGATGTGCCTGTGGACAGTGAAGCCCAGGTTGCATAGTGTTTCATCCCTTTACGCCCTTGTTTTTTTATAAATTGATTGTAGTTTTCATTCACTAGTTTATTGTTTAAAGTGAATCATACTGTGAGAATGTGCATACAAGAGATACTATGTGCATTTTAAAGTTATTTCCTTCTTTTAGTAATATGTATAAGATTATTAAACCCAAAGACCATTTATAAAGTTGTTACGAGAGATGGAGATTGTTGGGGCAGATGTATTGGGTTTAGTACTTTAGTCACACATAAATATATAAGAAAGAAATGCCAAAGTAGAAACACAAAATGGTTCTTCCCCTTACATAGGTTTAACCTTATTCGGCGGGTTTAACCACTGATGTATCAAATCTAGGCAATGCTGGAATGTCTTCATTTTGAATGCTAAATTCCTGGTTCTGCTGAACAATAAAGCTGATTCCTTGCTTCCTTAAAGAACCTGCACCACAGAGAATTAGTAAAGTGATGAGCAAACTATTAAGGTGAGAGGTGGTTGCTGAATAATAGAGCTAATTCCTTGCTTGGAATTTCTTTAAGTTTTTCTGATTGTTGGTTCAGCCTCTTAATTTCTTTGATCATCTCGCAGTGCTTCACGTTCAGTCTCTTAAAATCTCCAACAAATTATTACAGTATTTTGAATGTGTTTTTTTAAAAAAAACATAAATTAGTATTTGCCACAGCTTATAACCGTGGCAAATAGTTTTTAAAAAATAATGAGTTTACTTTTAGCCAGGGATTAAAACCGTGGCTAAAAGTCAAGATATTAGCCACGGCAACTTTTCCCATGGCTAATAATATTTGTTATGGCCAATCCGTGGCTTAAAGTTTTTAGCCAGGCCGACTTTAGCCACGGAGTTTTTCCGTGGCTAGACTGTGGCTAAAGCTTTTTAGCCGCGGTTTTGGACTTTTTGCCAGGGCAATTTGCCCTGGCCAAAAGTCTATTTTCTAGTAGTGTAGGGTACATTGTGGGCAATGGACCCAACAATCTCCCCCTATTTGAAGAAGGCAGAACACTCAGCAACACTAAGAGGCATTAACATAATCGGTAGAATAAATTCATGCAGCTGTAGATTATAATTTGCTACAACTTCTAGCTTATGTTATATTAATTTAATGTGCTACATTTAATTGTATTGACTCAATAAGTTAAGTCAATGCATCCTCATACTACTTGAGCAATTGCTCAAGTAATATGCACTCTCCTTTATACCACTTTATATTTAAATGGAGCACCACTAGAAGCACTTACCTCAAAATATGCACTGACACAATCATGGCTCAACATGTGGTCAGTCATTGCATTTCTCATATTACTAGAATGTTTTCAAGTAATATGAATTGACTCAACATGACCTAGTCATGTAAAGTATTGCTCTATATCTCTTATGTATTGCCACACATCTCCCCCTTTCTATCTTCTTCAATAGGTATATCTATTGAGGGAGGAGAAAGGATTATGGGAGAGATTATCTCGTGATTCTAGTCAAAGTCCTATGTTGATAACACTAAGGAAATTATCCTAGTGATCAATATACTTGATTAGGAGTCATACCTTTTGTGTTGATACATTGATACAACACAACACTGCAGCAATTGAGCTAGCTGTAACATAGTTCCACTTATGATGGTTGTTCCTCTTCTCTAGCAGTAGGACTGTCTTTTCAGCAGCAACAGTCCTTCTCAAACACAGATAAGAGTATAACTATATCATACATAATCTCCCCTTTAGTCTGTGCATTGTCCTTAGGACAAGCTGATCAGCAGTTGTGACAGCTGATCTACTGCAGTAGCTGCCTGCTCCTTCTCAATAGGAGGCTGGTCCTATTTCAGTAAGGGTTGGACATGCTCACCCTCAATAGAAACATCATTATCATCATATCTAATAGACATATGAGTCTATTTAAGTCTTGATACCACTTAATGGTCTTTATAGTCTTGATATCACATCAAGTACTTATCTACCTGCAAGAAAAGTGAATCCTGCAACATAAACTCGAATTTGGAGCAGATGAAGCTATCCTAAATTCCACATACCCAACTCAACCAAGAGGGTGTTGAACTTGACTTCATCTAGTGGCATGATAAACATGTTCGCCACTTGTCAATGAGGACAAACTCAGGATTGAGTTCTTCCTTATGCTCCCAAACTTATTGATACTTAATCTATATATACATAGTCCTGCTATGACAGACAAGATTCCTAGCAACTTAGATTACACTAGTAGAATATTAATATAAAGTAGTTCTACTTATCTGAAGGTTATGGTTCTGATGTCATGGAGCTGATGCTAGATTTACAGCAACTGTGCACAATATCTCCCTTGCACCTTACACAGTTTCTTCTTACTGAGCCAGATCTTCTCCTTTTCTTTATCACCAGGCTTTCCTTTGGCTTCAGCTTTCTGAACTGCAGCACAAGAGTGGTCAGACCACTTAGTACTATCTTGATCATCACATTAATCTGCCCTTTTGATCACCACACTGGATACCAAACAGTCTTTATTGAAAAGGAGGAATGTTGTCTGTATGCTATTCTAGTCCCAATATTATTCTGATTCCATTGGCAACCTAGATAGCCTACTCCCCCTTAATAATTGCACAGATTCAGTTCACACTGCCCACTGACATGGACATCCTTTTCTACAGGTTCAGATGATGTTGAAACCCGAGAACACTTCTCTTATAGTTTCTACTGAAGTACCATACACTGAGGATCAGTAGCCTCTTCAATACTGCTCTCAAAAGAGAAATCATTGCTTTCCTCAGTAATGAATACTGCCTGCTAAACCAGTCAGCCCAGCTGACTGGATCCTGTTGCCTTTGTCTAAGACTTGTGCAACATTTTGTTTGTTGAGAAGGCAGCAACACTTTGTCCATCACTCAGGCACCTTGACCTTTAATGGATGGATTTAGCTTGTCTTCATACAAGTCCTGTGCACCTGTCCTTCTTCAGGACTGCATACACACCATTCTCTTCCTCTTTGGCAGCAAGAGAAGTGACCTGGATGTTCAATTTACCCATCTCCAACTGCATGACTGTCTTGTTCCAGTTCAAGTTTTGGAACATCCTCTATCCAAGTACCACATGGGGTATGGGTACTTGGACTAACCTGCAAAACAAAGTTTTCCTTACCTTAGGAACCCAATAGGTATTGGTTCCTAGGTTTCTGTTAGCATAAACATGCACATGTCTACCTACAGTAGGCCTGTTAGGAAGACTCACCCTTGCCCTTAGCATACTAGGGTTGTGCCAACAATCTATGGCAAAGTGGCCCACTTTGCCACAGCACCAGCACTCATGGACATTATACCTTCTCTTCTGTGCAGGTCTAGCAGCATGGTTGACTGCAGACTGAACAGAAGGAAGAGCAACTTCCTTGTTCTTATTTCTCTCAGCCACAGTCTGACTGAAGGTAGGTTTGGTAGTAGATGAACTTGGATTTTCTTGAAGTCTACCCATAGTGGTCTTCTTTGAGGAAGACACACTATTGATGGCTCTATAAAATCCCAAGTCTGGCTTGTTGACAGACTTGCCCTTGGTCTGAGAGTGTGTTGGGAGATCTTGAGAAAATGCCACTGCCATACTCATGAGTGTGGGGGCTGGTGCACTAAATACAAATGGTCTAGGATTGGCCAATTGAATTTCTTCATGGGGAGCCTTATAGGAACTCATTCCCCTACCCTTTTGGGAGGAGAAGGAATTTATCAAGGGCAACACAGCTTTAGGCTTGCTGAATTCAGCCACAGCCATTCTCTCCTTTAGGAGTTTCTCTTGAAGATCAAAAATGATCTTGTCCTTCTGGCTTATGGTCTCAATTTGGATGATTGAGATGGCCTTCAGTTGGCTGACTTCCCTCACTTTCTGATCCATCAAGATTGTTGTCTCAGACTACCGGGAAGCAGCTTGCTGTAGAGAGATAATCTCCTCAGCCTGCATCTTGGCAAACTTCTTGCTTCTTCTCAAAGCATCCAAGATTTTACTATGCTTGTCAATCAATTGATTGACATCTACCTTAGATTCAGATTCATCTTCATCCCTGGGTGAGGATGCATCAGAATCTGGACTGGTCACATGACCTGAGCAATAAGAAGAACTTGACAGATATTATACCTGATCTTGACCAGGCTGATCCTAGCAGGATTTTTCTTCTTCTTTCATGGCAATTAGCCCATAAAAACTACAGTCATCTTCTTCTTCATCATCCACCTCTGAATCACTTTCTGATTTTTACAGAGGATCCCTGATCTCTATCCTTGCATCTGGATTGTCTTCTACTTTATTTGCAATGGCACCAGGTAGCCCAATGAATTTAGACTCTGAACCACTATTAGAAAAACTGACTTTCTCTGTTCCTTCAATATAGCCAGTCAAAGAATCCCACATTTCTTTGGTTGTCTTGTAGTGGACAAACATCTGGAAGGTGGAGTCATCCATGTCACTTACCATGTTGTGTTGTGCCCTCTTGTCCATGATACCAAGTAGATTCCATCTTCAGACCTCTCTGCATAACTCTTTGGGGTCTGGATACTTGCATCTAATGTAGAGACCTTCATGGGAATGAAGGGTCCTTTTTGAATTGAAGCCAAGACTCTAGGATCACTAGCTTCCATGATCTGCATGATCCTTTCTTTCCATGTCCCAAAGTTCTCCTTGATGCAGACTTGAAGCTCCATTGTGCTCCACTCCTTATAATTCTCTTTTGAATCCACAAGGCAAACCTTTTAGCTATCCTTAGAGGTCTAATCAGACAATTAAGTCCTTTTTAATCAACCTCCCTCTGATACTACTTGAAAGTCTTTGTTTTCAAGGATAGCTTAATCACCTAGAGGGGGTGAATAAGTTTCTTAGTCCTTAGTGACTATCTTTTATTTTCCTTATTATTGGAGGCTTTATTAGTTTATTAGTTGAAGCTTTCAGGATATGCAACCTGTAATAAAAATAGCACAAAGAAAACACACACAACACACATGATTTATAGTGGTTCCCCTAATAAGGGCACATCTACTTTCCCTCCCACCTATCCAACTATCTTGTTGGACTAGACCAAACTCCTCCAAATATGCTCCTCAGAGCTTACACCTCAGGCCCTCAGCCTTATACTCAGAACTTTAACAAGTTCCTACACTCAGTATCCTTTTCAGGACACCTACCTCAGAACCAACATGTTCCTACCTCAGAGTTATGCAGTGCTCCAACACTCAGTGACCCTCAAGCCACCTACCTCAGCCTTACACAAAGGCCTACAGCTCAAGATCTCAGCCCTATATTTTCAAGCACATAGCTCTACTCTAAGAGTGTTACAATACTCCTACATCTCAGTACCTAGCAGGTACCTACCTTAGTGCCCTTTCAGGCACCTATATTTCAGTGATTAATTAATCACCTACCTCAGGCTGTTAATCCCTACAGCTCAGATCCAACAGGATCCTACAAGATGGAAGTGGGTTATGTGGTTACTCCTTATACAGGAGATGTTTCTCTATGTCAAGCTTCTTGACTGAGATAAACTCAGCCCAACTATGACTATAGGAAATTATTTTCTGAGTCTACCTTTACTGAACTAAGAAATACTTAGTCCTAACTTCTTCTTCATAGAACCAGGGATATTTCCAGCTAGAGCTGTGAAGTTACTGCAGCAATACTAGCTGCAACTGAGTTGAAGGTTTCTCAGCTCAACTTCTTCACAGAAGCAAGGATACTTATGCCTGAAGCAACTTGCAGAACCCTGTTCTGCCCCTTCTTCATTTCCTGGGCAGAGGTGATTTAGCCCTAACTTTGAATCCTGAGGAATATTCCCCTGAGCCTTCTTTTATATCTCTGTTTCTTCAAGCTTTCTTCTCTTCACAGCTTCCAGATAAAGATCTTCAGGTTATTGCTTGTATAGCTGGTACTGTGAAGGACCTACAGCAAGGGTCGGACCTTGGCTGCTTCCTCTTTCCATAGAGAAATACTCTGAACTTGCTTGCTAGTGCAGGTGAGAATGGCACTAGCTATCTTTCTTGAGATCACAGATCCTACAGCTGGGGTTAAGTCATGGCTGCTTTCTTTTCCTCAGAGTTTAACTCTGAACTTGCTGATTGTCGATGAAGAAGACTATCAGCTAACTTCTTTTTGCTCTTCGTCTTACTGACTTTAGCTTCTTGTTCTTCTACACTGCAACAATGGTGGTGAAGAAGAACGACCTGATTGCTCCTCTCAAAAAGCTATCTTCCTCTATAAATCTTTTCCTTTTTATTGATTATGACCTAACGGCTCTTTAAGAAGTGGGCCCATGCAATTAATGGCCAGCAACAACTTGCTTTAATGCCAACTATCATATAGTAGGTCTGCGGCAACATTTGTCGCATACTGTAGCCATCCCGCCACTAATTTGAAATATGTTGACTTGTTGACCTTCTGACATCACCAACTATGGACTTAGCCAAAAATCAAGCAATATTAGTATAGGCGTTGAGTGAGGGTCCTTCACTCAACACCAAATCACTTAGACATATTTACTGTCTCATGGCGTTGAGTGAGTAACCTTCACTCAATGCAAAACTACTTAGAATATAAATCAGTTTCTAGGCGTTGAGTGATTCAGCTTCACTCAATGCAAATTTGCTTTATCAACTTTCTGTTGCTTTGCGTTGAGTGAGTGAGCATCACTCAATGCCAAACTCCATAGACAAAATTTTGTCTTCACTAGGTATTGGGAACGTTGAGTGAGCACTCCTCACTCAACGCTTTCTGCCTTTGGAATTTTCCTGCTTAACTGTCTAGGCGCTTTCTTGTTCTCAGTTGAGACAAACACTTGTTTCCTCTATTGTGCTGAGACTAACACTTGCTATCGATGCTTTTGCCTTAGACAAAATCTTCCTACTTCTTTGGCGTTGAGAGCGTTGAGTGTGTCTTTATCACTCAATGCATTTTGCCTTAGGAAAAGCTTTCTGCACCTTAGGCATTGAGAGAGTTAAGTGAGCATACCTCACTCAACGCTTTTTGCCTTAGCAAAATTTTTGTGTTTAAAAATACTTGCTTTGACTGACTGAGTGTTACTCAACACTTATGAGTCTATGGCATTGAGTGAATAACCTTCACTCAATGCTTGTGGACTTAGCCACTTTTTGCCTCTTAAACATTAGGCTTTGACTGTCTCAGCCTACCTCACTCAACTCTGAACTGAGTTTGACGAATGCTAACCTGAGTTCGACGAATGGTGAGCTCAGCTCAACAAACTCTGAACTTAGTTCGACGAATTCAGAATCCAGTTCAACTCACAGCCTTTTTGTTGTATGGAGTTGAGTGTGTCTTCATCACTCAACGCCAAACTACTTAGCCATATTTCTGTCTATAGATGTATGACATTGAGTGAGTCAACTCCACTCAACGCCTGTAGATATAGCCATATTTCCAGCTTGCCAACAGTTATGCTTAGACTAACAAAGTTATAGTCAACATTTTTTTGCTTACCTGGCGTTGAGAGAATAGACTTCACTCAATGCATGTGTACTTCGCTGCATTTTCAACTGCTCCTTGACTTCTGGCGTTGAGTGAGCTTACCTCACTCAACGCCTGTAGACTTAGGCAAATTTTTGCCTTTACAGCATCTTCTCTTGGTGTCCACCTTTTTTCCTTATGACCAGCTGTCACATCACTTAGACAATCTGTCTAGACGTGTTCCATGGAACATCCTGCACATGATGAGCTTAAATAACATCAAATACTACTATGCTCTTCGTGTTGATGGTGATGCCTCTTCAAATCCAATCTAGGGTACATTATGGGCAATGGACCCAACAGACAAAGATTCTTGGATCTGAAGCCTCCATAAATAATCTCACACTCTACTTCCATATAGCAAAGTTATCCTTAGTACATATTAGCAGTTTCATATAGCTGAGTTCTCTGTGAGATTAAAAAGCCATTAGATCTGATATTTTTCAACTATCTTCTTGATCTTTTTCTGACTGTTAAGTCTTTCTTGAAGAACCTCCCTCTGATACCACTTGAAAGATAATCCTATGGGTAGATAATCACCTTGAGGGGGGTGAATAGGTGTCTTTTAAAATTCTTTGTCACTTAGATTAATTGCTCAGCAGATATTATGTTCAGCAGATAATATACTTGAGAAATAAGCTTCTCAATAACTCAGCACAATTAAACCACAAAACACAGCACATGCAAATCTCAGAACATAGTACAAGCATAAGCAGATCACAACACACAGAGAATTTATAGTGGTTCCCCTATCTAGGTTACATCCACTTTCCCTCTTCTTCCTCACTAGCAATGTGCAAGATAAAGTTATATCTCCTCCTCCTTCAACTCAGATCCAAAGATCTTACAGGCTCAGTTTTTGTTAAGAAACCTTCATTCAGACAAACAGGTACTACCTTAGAGATTAACCCCATCTCCTACCTCAGGTCCCTCAAGAACCCTACCTCAGCCTTTATAATGCAGGCTTACACTTCAGTGATCCCACTCAAATCACCTACCTCAGGTCCCTCAAGAACCCTACCTCAACCTTTATAAATTAGGCTTATAACTCAGAGATTAACTCTCCTACCCACTCAGATCTCACAGAGATCTTACAAAAATTAAGAGGTAAATATAATCAGAAAACCAATCTGTAATCTGACTTATCTGAATGAATTCAGATTCTTTAATTCAACTGCACTTCATTAAATCTTAATGAATAATCTGGCTAAAGAGATACTTCTCTGGATCTGCAATCTTCTTGATGATCGGCTTGATTTCCTTGAAGAATTTGTAGAACAGATCCACTTGAATCTTTTGATCACTTGATGAAAGGATCTGAAGATCTTCTTGAAGACTTTCGTCTTCCTCCTCTTCCTTGGAATTGTCGTCCTCCCCTGGCTTGGAAGAAATTAGAATGAGAATTTTTGATCTGTTAATAATTGCTTCCTTCTGTGAAGACAACCCCTCTAATTATAGCCTTTATGGATTGCTGGATTCTGATTGATGACATCAACATGTGACATCATACTTCAAATTCTACTTTAAACTATTTCTGTTGAGATACCACATTACTGTACCTGATGTGACATTTCTGACTTGTCTTGACACTTCTGTGTTGACTCTGCACATCTTCAGAAACATAAGTGTCGAGATGTCCAAAGTGTCTCAACACTATATTACTTAAGTGTTCTTAGGAGGTGTCGAGACATCTTAGCACTCTCGACACAATTTTACTTAGAAGAATTTTCAGGTTGAACTTGAAAGTGTCGAGACAGTTGACTTGTCTCGACACTACTGTCATCTGTGTCGATATCTATAAATCTGTACGGTGTCGATACAGTTGAATTGTCTCGACACAACTATCTGCTGGGTGTCGACACTTTTATACTTGCTTTAATTATTCACTATGTCGAGACAGTTGAATTGTCTCGACACACAGTCTGCTGATGTCGACACTTGTTTAAGTCTACACTTCAGTCTTCTTTGTGTCGAGACAGTTGTATTGTCTCGACACAATTGTCTTAAGCTTTAAATTGTTTAGATATTTGACTTGTCTCGACACTACTGACTCAGTCTTCAAGGTGTTGAGATAGCTGACTTGTCTCGACACTGCTGCTATTGAATCTTCAATGTGTCGAGTTAGTTGACTTGTCTCGACACTGCTGACTTAGTATTCAAGGTGTCGAGATAACAGACTTATCTCGACACAACTTCTGCAAATTTGTCGACATAGTTTAAGTGTGTCGACACTTTTGTACTTAGCAAATTTTCTGCACTGCAAGTTGCTAGATGCTAACTGTGCTGACTTCACTCAGCACTTTGCTAACTTCACTCGACACTTTTGTACTTAGACAATTTTCTTCACTTTTTAGTCAGCTTCTTAGAGTCCACCTGTCAATGTAACTTGGACTACCTGTCAAATCAATATGATATAGGCAACTGCAAGCATGAACTGAAATATACGTCAAATACATACTTGTGTATATCATTGAGTTGAAAGGGCTTCTTCAAATCAAGTACATTGTGTCTAATAAACTCAACAGCCTCCAAGATGGTTGTCATTGTCTGTCTCATCTCCGTCTACTGGAATGGAGTCAGAGCTGGAGGGGGTGGAACCGTGTTCTATGTCTGAGGTGTACCCTATTGAGGGTTAGGGTTTGCCAAAGGCTACAAGGAAAATTCCAATTGTTAGCTGATTTACAAATGGAACTAATGAAGAAGTGTACTTTTGCATGTGATTCCCCTAATGGGCACACCAATGCTTCCACTGCTAGTTTGTCCTCAAACTAAGCTCGTGCGGGGTGACCTAGGGTTTTGTGGACTTCTTCTCTTCGGATCAAGGCTACCACTGATACAAGTTTGTAAGACCCTTTTTTGCTATGCTGTCGGGTCTTACGCCCAAAATCACTATTTTGCAGTTACACCAACACTCGGGGAGGTCGTCACTACAAAACACTGATCCTGCCAGCATTAGTGATCACTAAAGAAGTAGAAGTAATAACTAAGATAATTATAATCAAGTCCACCAAAATCACATCAAATATATATAAGAGCATGAAAATCACAGCAAGTCCACATAATATAGAAGTATTGAAATCGAATGGAAGTGTAGAAATAAAAACAGGCTCATGCCCGGTACAATATGACCTCACTACAACACTCTCGCAGAAGCTAAGTAAAACTAACACTCACGGAGCCAGAAGCTGGTGCTCCAATACTAGACTGGCCCACCTCTATGTGCACTGCACTCTGATGGTGTTGCATCTCCTACTGCTGCTCCCTGTCTCCCATTCGGATCCCATGAAATGTTTGGTCCACCGACCTTTAGTCAAAAGACTAAGCCTGATTTACCCCACCATTCCCCTAGTGGCTCCTAGGCACCAAGCGGGAGGAATGACAGGAAATCTATGATGGTGGAGAATAAATAAGAGCAGGTGACGATGGTCCTAATCTAACAGTTTTATTGTAATGTTCACAGTGTTATAAAAGAAATGCAGGCTATCAATACCATAATAACATAGCAGTAAAGAGTAGAAAAGTAAAGTGCATCATAAATAAAAGAGACAGATAACCACAAAGAATGTAACCATAGCTTATAAGCATGCTCACACAAGCTTATAAATTATGGGGTCGTTTTGCAAGGCTTAACGTATAAAAAGTCACATACCAATTTAATTGTAAGGGGTAAGGGTTGAAGTATGATGATGACATGATATGTTATGTTATGTGGGCTTAATGATATGATCATACAAGTGGCACACAAAAACACACGACTCTATGCGCACAGACCTTTAGTTCCCCGATTTTGGAAGCTAGCTTCACTTTCAGGAGCCTCCGTAGTGGCCAACGGAGACAGTGGGTTAGGCCACCCCACTCCTAGGAGGGTATTCACACTATCAGGCCTAGCCCTTATGTACGCCTCTGAAGGACACACCAGAGTTACCACATACTAATGTTGACAAACCCATCAGTATTTTCCTTGACTAAGTGTAAACCACACCCGCCGAGTCATCGTATCGACGTCGATGTGAATGACCGTCCAATACCAAAGACCCACCACTTTATGCACATGAAACCATGAATTCCTTAGTCATCGGCTCCCCGGACTAACCTGACCGTCATAACTACCTCCCGAACCTTCGACTCGTTGGGCTAACTTGCCCAATTCCATAACTATCGAGCCTATCGCTCGGATAACCCAACCAAGCTAACCTCCTGATTCATCGGGGTGAGTGAAGGTGAAGCCCTAGTTTACTAATTGCTCTTTAACATTTTAGTCTTACGGTTTAAGGTTAACCTTGGACTGCCTAGGGAATTCCCTGTGAAGGGCTCTCGAGGGAATTAGGAACTACGATGGGCTAAAGCTCAAAGCTACCTTTTGCAAGGTACTTAATATTATTGGTATCTACCCATTTCCCAACTCTACTGATCTTACACTTATTCTAACCCTAAATGTATTTAGACCTCCTCCCGGGAAAGACGATCCATCGTTGATCCCGAACACAACTCTGCCCTTGCACAACCGAGCTCACACAACCTACCTTCTTATGGTGACCCTATACATTCCAACCAGACTAGGTACACCAACTACCCTTTCCCATACAATATCCAAATGCTTCCCTACTTTCTAATTTCTACTAGATGCAGACCAAATAACCTACATGATGTGTATGAATGGTGACCCCTTAAACTATTCATCCAAATGACCTAAGATTATTATTGGGGGTCTATAATGATATTTAAGAGATAATTCCATAATATAATATTTTTCCTAATTTATTTATTAATTAATTAATTTACTGCAAAATTAGGCCAACTATGCCATTGAACACCAAGTATACTTTTCTGACAGGTTATGACCTTAAAAAAAATTATGATAAACTAATAACATCAAAATAACAGTAAATACTAAAATTCCCAATTTTCCAAGCTGGATTTGACCTTCAACAAATTATGGAACAAACAAGCATAATCTTAATTTATTTAGGGGAAAATTAGAATCAGACATCCAAAAATTATGAGAAACTTACTAGATGATAAGTATGACTAGAAAAGGCTACTTCCCTTGATTTATAATTTTCCAACTCTAATTGATCACATATATGAATTATATTAAAATATTCAATAAATGGGTACTTATGAAGAAGCCTATATTAAAATTTTCTAATATATTTATAAAATTTCACAGAGCATGACTATATTTTCAAATATTTTCTGACCAAGTTTCATAATTTTCCAGTAAGCAAATAAGTCTAAAATAATTAGTTTGTGACTGAATCAATCTTAGGATTTTTGAATGGAGTACTAAAATTATCGATCAAAAATTCACAATAAAATTTCTAAGGAACAATATCATCTAATTAAGATCACTGCCTAAGTTTCATGAGTATCCAAATTCACTTAAACATGTAATTAAACATTGGACCAAAGTGCCCTAAACCATCCATAACTATTTAAAAGAGGGTATATGTTACTAAAAATCCTAAAATGCCTTTCTAGAGCTTATTTTTACCCTAAGAACTCACAAACCTAGTTCCAAGACCATCCAAGGACATATAGCTCCATGTCCTTCACTAGGCCCCAAACTTCAACCCCAAGGCCTATACTAGGGTCTTTGGGCATCTCCACCCCAAACCACTAAAAATCTCTTGAGGGTGATTTAGAGGACTTTGAGGCCGTGTCCAAAGTTTCAAACCTTTTGGATGAGGATTGGCCACTCAACCCATCAATTTCACCTATGCCCTAATTTACCCTTAAGGGACCAATTTTTGTTCACACCAATACCTTCACAAACATACCCCAAATTGGCTAAAATTTTTACCAGAGTCAATTCATGACCCTAATCATCACCCATCAAAATATTGGGTGGTTTGAGGTCATTAGAACCCTTAATTAACTCATACATGATTTATTAAATGTTTTTTAAAACTATAGAAAAATATTTTCCAAAAATTCCCATTTTTGGATATATTTGAGATATAGATTAGACTAACCTATGATCTAAATTTCAAAGCATTTGGTTGAGTAGTTTAGTGGGGGCATGCAAATTTGTGTCTTGTTAGCCTAAGGCATAGCTTCACCATTTAGTGTGTTGTGGTCAGAGCAGTGAGCTAAATTGGTTGAAATTAATTATAAAATAAACTAGACTCAAAATGCTACAATTTTGATGTTAACTATTTTTATAAAAAAGGCTTCTAAGTATTTTTAATAATTAAATCAAAGCACTGCCAAATATGTGACAAAAAATGAAATAATAAAAGCATAACTATAGTATTAAATCTGGCCGCACAAATCTTGACGCACCAGATCGACGGCATATGGTCGTCTTCCTCCTTGAGCAAACAGCTCACAACAGCCCGTCCTGGGCCGACTTTGATAGCGATTACCCGGCCACCTACACCTTCCCCAGGCCGGCCAACGCCACCACCACCTTTGTTGAGGTGGTAGCCGGCGATAGGCGGTGGTTGTCTAGCCGGAGGTGGTTGGAACAGGGAGTTAGGCATGGATGAAAAGCCCCAAAAATGGAGTTTTTGGCCAACCCAATCTAGGGCCAATTGGCCCCAAACCTTACGTCCAAAAGAAGTGGATCTATCCACTGAGAAAGAGGAAGAGGACAGGACCTTTTGGGAGGGCTAGAGCCTAGCCGATCGCCTAATCGCCATGACTAGATTCTAAGTTTTCGGGTGATCTGCAACAACACTACCAGAGAGCTCAATTCCTTTAGGGGAAATGTGGTACTGATTGCTCTAGGCCTAAGCAAGCTTTTAAAATAAACAAATGGGGGAGGGGAGGGTCATGGTTTCAATGCCATTAATGGCCATGAATGAAGGTTTTTGGCCAAGTGGTGGTTTTGTGCACCCAACCACTAAAAGGGCCTTGAAAGCGCCTTGATCTTCTTAGAACTGATGGGGGATATGAATCAAGCCATTGGAGATGAAGAGAGGAGGCCCCTTGGCCTTCCAAGCCATGAATGACCATTTTTCTCTCTCCTCCATTAAAGGGCAAAAGAGATTTCTCTCTCCTAGTCACTATTTCCATAAAATGAGTGGCATTTTGGATAATTCTCAACCTCCTAAGGTTAATGGGTCACTCAAATTGGGCTTAGCCCAATTGACTTAGTCTTGGTTAGGTCATTTAGACTAGTTTGACTTAATTTTTGGGGTTGAGTTTACTGTGGTCAAGTTGACCTTTTGGGTTGACCCCAATGGGTCCTTGGTGATCCATTGGCCTCCCCTAAGGTCTAGTAAGGGTTGGGTATGGTTGGTTTGGCACCTTGGAGGTCACTTAACCCTTAATTAGGGCACTTTGACCACTTTAGGGCTAGGGTTAACTTTGGTCAACTTGACCTCTTTAGTTGACCCCAATGGGTCCTTGGTGACCCATTGACCTCTCTTAAGGGTTAGGAAGGCCTATGTGGGGTCCATTTTGTAATATCCCTCACACAACTAAACCCCTAGGTCTTTGTTTTGTCATGACTAGGTCATGACAAAACCATCAGAAGCTCTAGATCAAGTGGGCAAGGCCCAAGGTAGAAATCACCTTGGTCTGCTTATAGCACATCCTCAACATCAGACCTAAGGTCTGACCTTAGGGCTTCAACTTGACCCCATAACCCTACCACAACACCTTTAATACCTTGGGTAGTCCATAGGGTCACCTAGGACCCATTGGAGTCAACCAAAGAGGCTAAGTTAACCCAAGTCAACCTTAGCCATAAAAAGGTCAAAGTGCCCTAACTAAGGGGCAGTTGACCTCCAAGATGCCCAACATACCCTACCTAAGTGTTCCTAAACCTTAAGTGAGGTCCATGGGTCACCAAGGACCCATTGGGGTCAACCCTAGTGAATAATTTGACCAAAGTCAACTCATTGGTCAAAGTGGTCAAACTAGCCTTAATGGCTAGCTCAAGCCCAATCCAAGTGGGTTAAGCCCAAACTAGTGTGGCCCATTGATCTAGGAGGTGGAGAGACACATTTTGGGCCCACTAAATTCAGAATGTGGTGACTAGGAGAGAGAGAGGAAGTTACCCTAATTTGGAGGAGAGAGAAAGTAATAGCATAAAGGCCATCATGGCCATGGAGGCTCCATAACCCCTCCCTTTTATGGGGATTTAACTCCTTGAAGGCAGGGGAGAAGTTTTCAGTAGATGGTCGGCCAGTGGGGTGGCTCAGCCCCTCAATTTGGGTGAAATCGAAATTTCACCCTTATGGCCATTAATGGTGCTTTGATGAATTGGGGAGTTACAAACCACCTCTCCCCAATTCCTTCATTAGAAACCTTCACCAGGGCAAGGGCAAGATTTTCCCCCGATTAAATTTCAGTTTCAGTGGTGTTGGTGTAGAAGTTGTAGAGAAGCCCAAATCGGTGGTCGGAGATGGCAAGGAAGCAAACCACCCACTCACAAGCCGCAAACAAGGTCCTCCCCTTCCTCTTTTCCTGTGGGTAGATCATAGAAATGTTTAAGGCCAAGAATTGGGATACATTGAGCCCGATCGGGAGAGGTTTTCTCCTGGTTTTTCCGTAAAAATTAACTTGTCAGGATCGCAGGAATCCGCCCCTCCGGCAGTTGTGTCGCCGCCTGGTGATAGACACCACCTCGACGGAGGTGGTGGTGGCGGTGGCCGGACAGGGAGGTGGTCGGGAGGCCGGTGGCAGAGCCGTGAAGTTGGCCCAGGAGGAATAAATCCTGGTCGTTGGCGCGCGGGGACGATGACGTGATGTCGTCCAAAGCTGTGTCAAGATGCGTGTGGCTACTGTTCAAACTATAGAATTATGTTTATTTCATTTCAATCAATCTGTCACACCATTTTAGTTATCTTGTAAATTATTTTAAAAATATATAGTCGCTAAATTAGAAAAAGTGGTCAACATATAATTTGTGTCCTTATGGGTCGAGTTTATTTTAAAATTTATTTGAGCTAATTTGGACAACTGGTTTGACCAGGGCTCCCATTTTTGTGGCGTCTATACCTAGAGCTAGGCAGAGATTAAAATGAGTGCCCCCACTTAATTTCTTATCCAAATGACTTGAAATTTGTAAAGGAAGTCACCCAAACATATACCTAGGTCAAGCCCAAAAATGATAATTTTTAAGGACAATTTTCCCATATTTTTTGAAATTATTTAAATACCCTATGGTAAATTAATTAAGGGATCTAATGACCTTCAAACCCTCCCAAATTTTGGTGAGTGGTCCTTGGGGTCATCATAAAGCTCTGGAACAATTTTCATCCCATTTGGAGATGATTTGGATTGAATTTTTGCAAACCCTAGCCTTGCCATAATAAGGGTATTTAGGTCAAAAGTGCACTCTGTGGTTTGAGTGGACAAATCCCCTCAATAGAGATTGGGATTTGGGCCACTGGTTTGGCATGACATATAACACCCTCATATGGTATATGGGGTGGTTTGGGATTGAATTGCCTTAGGACCCAAGTTCAAACCCTATGTTTGGACTTTGGGGGTTTGAGAAGGGCATGTGGACAAATGCCTTTGTATGGACTTGAAATTTGGTAGGGAGGATACTAGGGTAGCTAAAGTCCTCTGGAAAAAATCTTAGAGGATTTGGAAATGTGTAGACCCCTCAAAACCCTAACCATAGCTTAGGGTACAACCCATACACATGCAAGATAGGCCACCAAAACTTAATCAAAAGCCATAAAACTTGGGTAGTATAGTCATAGGCTCAATAAGGCCCTTTGGTGATTTTATCTATAATTTTGGAACAATGCATTTAATACCTCCTTTATAGTACATGAAATTGCCCTTGATAATCTTCTTATTATTATGATCACACTGCTTGATAGAATGTTATGAAAATTGGGCAAAGAGTGTTATAAGTCAATATACATCTCCTTGAATTTTAATATAATTTTTAGATGTGTACTCTCACTACCTTGTTCACAAGCTTTTAAAAATACAAATATGTTCAATAATAAATTCAGAGCTCCACACTTGTTGAAAAATTATGAAACTTGATCAGTAGTGATTCTAAATCAACCTGCTTTTGTGAAAATTTTATTACAATTTGTAGATGAATAATTTTTGTACTTAGTGCATTAACTTACCAATTTAGATTATTGTTCAAAATTAAGTTTAGAGTTTTTTGTTCACGGTAAAACTATGAAACTTGACCTAGAGTGTGTATTGATCATTATATACATGCTTGGATTTTTACAAA
This sequence comes from Platanthera zijinensis, assembly GCA_039513925.1. Classification (NCBI taxonomy): domain Eukaryota; kingdom Viridiplantae; phylum Streptophyta; class Magnoliopsida; order Asparagales; family Orchidaceae; genus Platanthera; species Platanthera zijinensis. The sequence goes on from CM077092.1 coordinate 133,947,391, forward strand.
TATGTTCAATAATGAATTCAGAGCTTTATACTTGTTGAAAAATTGTGAAACTTGATAAGTAGTGATTCTAGGTCAACATGCTCTTGTGGAAATTTTATTACAATTTGTAGATGAATAATTTCTGTGCTTAGTGCATTAACTTACCAATTTGGATTATTGTTCAAAATTAAGTTTAGAGTTCTTTATTCGCTGAAAAACTATGAAACTTGACCTAGAGTGTTTATTGATCATTATATACATGCTTGGATTTTCTCAGAATTTTTTAAAGTATTTTGGAAGTACTTGCTTCCTTAAAATGATTAATGTAGATTCTGTTTTAAAATAAGGTTTAGAGGTTAAACCTTGCTAAAAAATTGGGAGACTTCGAATTTTCTGTAAAATAGTCATCTTGTATTTATCATAAATTTTGTTGAGCATTTGCATGCCTGAAATGGGTACTTCATGTTTAAACTTGGGGTTTTGGATTACTTAGAAAACTTAAATAAATTGTTAATTAAATTAGGAATATTATGTAATTCTGGATTTAGGCTAATCATATCATGGTAGACCTCCAATAAATATTATAGTGAATTTGGATGATAATTTGGAGTACCTCCCATTGTATACATCATATTGATTAGGATGGTCTGCGTTTCGTAAAACTGCAGAAATCATGGTATGGTGCAAAGTGAACCCAGAGAGTCCGGACATTAGTGTATTGATCTGGTAAGTGAAATGAGTTCATCATCAGGAGTTGTGATGAGGAGTGGGAGGTTTGACTAGTGTTAAGAGATGCTCGGGGTCGATGAAACATTGTCTTCCCCATGGAGAGAGAGAAAGAGTCAAAATTCTCTAGGGTTAGATCCAGTACAACATTAAAGGGATTGAGAGTTGGGTAACAACCAATAATAATAAGTGCCTTGCGAAAGGGAGCTTTGGGCTTCAGCCCATCGTAGTTCCTAGTACCCTTTGAGAGCCCTTCACGGGGTATGTCGGGGGCAGTCCTGGGCTAACCTAAACTGTAGGAAAAACTTAATTGCAAGAGTAACTAGAATAACTAGGGATTCACTCTCACTCACCTCGATGTCTCGGGATGTTAGGTTAGCTCACTCGGGCAGTAGGCTCGGTGGATTTGGTGATGGGCAGGTTGGCCCGGTGAGCTTTGTCTCGGTTGTTGATTATGACAGACGGGATGGTCCAGGGAGCCTTGGCTCTGTAGCTGTTACATAATGTTGCATGTCCATAAGTATAAGGTTGTGGGTCTTCTGTATTGGAGGTGAAAGATAGGGTAAGCTCTGAATAACTCTAGAGGGGTGAATAGAGTTTTTAAAGTCTTTTTGATTTTTGCTGAAATAACAAGTCTTTAATAAAATAAGTTAATATGATATAAGTGTATAGGTGTACAAGTGCAGCAAGTGAATTAGAGAAAAGGTAACTAAGCTATACAGCAAAATATATCATAGCACAAGCACACAGGATAATCACAGCCACACAGATAACACAAGAATTTTATAGTGGTTTCCCAAACTTGGGTCCATCCACTCTTCTACCACCCTAGGTAAGAATCCACTATAAGTTTTGATCAGGTGACTGCCACCAATGAGCTTTTGATCAGGTGCTCAAAAACCAACCCAAGTCTTTTGGAAGGAGACTTGCAACCATAATAATTTTGAAGGGAATTAAAACCCTGTACAGAAGTGGGGAAGAGAGGTTGATTAAAGTCTTCTTTTCTCAAATCAAAATGATAAGACTTTGTGGATTCTGTGATGTTGTCAAAGCTAACCTTGAGATCTTGAATGGTTCAGGAGTAGAAGCTTTGCAAAGGGTGAGTAGGCCTTCTGTTGTAAGATCTACTTTCTGAGATTCTTTGACTAATTTGAGTATTTGTCACTTGAGATCCCAGAAAAACACAAAGAAGGAGAAGAAAGACTCTTGATAGTGATTGTTGTTCTTTCTTCTTCTTTGAGAGCAGTTGATTTTTTTTTTCGAAGATTTGTATGCACTGCACTTCTGTATTCTCAAAGTTTTCTGTGTCTCTTGCTTATTTTTGGCTGGGAGATTATCTGCTCTATAACTGCCTCAAGGTTGAATTCAAAAACTAGCAACTAATGCTTAGCCAAAATCTCGGAAAATGAAAACGGCAAGAATGTTGTCATATATTCTATTCTATGTCTGTCCCGAGATATAAGCAATTAATTCCATGGGGGATATTTGCAATCAATGCTGCCAGTAACGGCTCTATTCAAATGCATTGATTATCCAGGGAATTAACGGCCTATAATAGATATCCAATGAGGAGACAGAAAAGGAAAAAATAAATAACAATATGTCTTACAGTTTTCGTCGACCAGAGAACAGCTTTTCGTCGACCTATGAATGGCTTTTGTCGAGCTGAGAATAGCTGTTCGTCGAGCTGAGATCCAAAATCGTCGAACTATGAATGCTGCTTGATAACTTTCTTCTTTTGTGCATCAAGTTCGTCGAGCTGAAGTCTGAGATCGTCAAGCTGAGTCTGCGGTCTGGACTTAGAATATTTTCATATGTTGAGTGTTGAAGTATTGATCTGGCGTTGAGAGAGTTGAGTGATCTTGGGCTCTGGGTGAGCTTTGGCTTTGAGTGAACTATGGAGTCTAGTCAACTATGGCGTTGAGAGATCTTTGGCTCTGATAGTTGAAGTGTTAGTCAACCTGAGGACAGAGTTCGTCTAGCTGATGTTCTTTAGTTCGTTGACTGAAGTTTGACTAGAGAAGTTATCACTTTGTCCAAAGTTCGTCGAGCTGAGATCTAAGTTCGTCGAGCTCAGCTAAGATAATTGTCTATGAGTTAGTCGAGTTGAGCACGACGATCGTCGATCGGAGTTCGACGAACGTAGATCTCCTTTTTCCAAAACTTGAATTTTATAAGTCTTGAGTCTTTGGCAGTGTTGAAGGCTGGTCCTTTGTACTATTGACTCTAAGGACTTGATCTAGACTCTAGGACATATTCATGACCCTGATCTATACATGTTGGGTAATATCCTAACTCAGTGAACCTAGCCCAAATCCAACTAGGGGTTCCAACAATCTCCCCCTATTTGGGTAAGGTCACTAATAACAGACTCAATACAAGAAAAAAATATACAAAGAAGGAACACAATATATATCTGGCAGATAATTTAATAATAAGTGCAGCAGATATATGTACATAGTCAGCTTTATAACAGGAAAGAAAACATAATTTTAACAAAGTATACCAAAAGTAGCAATTCTTCTTCAGGATTTTCTGTTTCTACTTCTTGGATTTTTCTTCCTTCTTCTTTTCTCCATGCTTGGTAAATATAATCTCCCCGTTAGGATTGGCAGCTTCTCTTTTTGATATATACAAATTTGCTGCTCCAATCAATGTCTAATTTGAAGTTCTTGGAATAATTGCCTCTGGATGTCTAGCCATATAATCAGCAGGGTCAAACAATTTCTTGCTCACTTGAAGTCTTTCAAGTTATTTTTCTCTATAAGTAGACATTGTAGATAATTTAGTTGGATCCTTGTCCTTCTTCTCTGGCCTTTTTAATCTATGACAGAGCAATCAATTCTTGGAGCCTGGCCATCCTGAAATTTTGATCATCATCTTGACTGACAGATGACTGATCTTCTTGAGAGGGTAGCAGGGTGATAGGCCTGAATTGTGTTGACTGTTCTTGGAAGTTTGTAGCAATCTGGCTTTCACTACTTTAAGTGTATAGTGATTTTGGAGGTGCAGCTTCACTGTATTTTATTTTGGGTTTATGTGATACAGAGTGTCTTCTTGGTTCAGCCTGTGGTTGAGGAGGAGAGAATTCTGGTTTTTGATACACTATTTCTTTTATTTGTTCTGTACAGCTAGTACTTCTTTGTTGACTGCTTCCATGTGATTGCTGTCTGGATGGCCTTTCTTGCCTCTGATAAGTTTTGGTGAATGAGGGCTTGAAAGGTGCGTCTGACTTTTGAGAACAAATTCCAGAAGCACCAGCAGTTGTAGGAGGAGAAGGGGGATCCTTCCTGTATTTGTGAGCTGGGGGAGAAGAGTACCTTCTACTTTTCTTCCTGGCCTTTCGTTCATTCTTTGAGAGCCACATCCAGGCCGGCATTCCCTTGTATGGGTTTATTTTTTGTAGGATATAGTAGGGAGTATCATTGGTGTTTCCAGGTTTGGGAGCAGAAGGAGGTTGAGCCTTCCTTTTCTTAGAGATTTTCCTTTTCTTGGATTCCTCATCATCATCATCAGAAGAAGAAGATTGAGGTTTGTCATACATAGCATCAATCTCTCTTAATGCTTCATTAGAGCTTATTTTCTTTGTTGCATGAGATGGAACTGGGGAAAGAACTAGAGAACTGTATACTTCTGTGCTCTGAGTAGCTAACTTATTTTCTTCCTCAATGTCAGCCATAATCAATGCATCCAGATCTGGTACTGGAGAATCATCCATTACAAAGACTGGGACCATAGGATAAGATACAGTTGGAGAGGCAATCTGTTTAGATGATGGAGTGGCAGGAATGACAAAACTAACCTTTAGTTGTTTAACAACATTAGGGCTTATTGGGGAAGAATATGGAATAATAGCTAGTTATGGCTTGGTATACTCAGCTGGAGGAAGAGTGTGATGAGCTGTATCAAAAGAGCTTAGCAATCTTATCAAGTCTACTGTGGGATTTATGAAGATATCACCAACAGTATTTATTTTTGGTATAACTGGCTCATCAATGTCCATGTTAGTTTCAATAAAGTGAATCAAATCTAATAATGCTTCTGTATCCATTTCTGCTGTATCTGATATGTGTACAACTGCTGCTGGTGGTCCTGCTGCTGCTGCTATGACTGCTACTTCTTCATTAAGTATCTCCCCCTGTCTGGTTGTAGTAGGTGCTGAAGCAAGGCCCCCTACTGAAGATGGAGCAGTGGTGAGGGCAGATATTTGGGTAGCAAGAGATGAGATGGAGGCAGCTAGAGGAGAAATGTCCCCAGTTATAAGAGTTTTGAGTAGTGGGGTGAGAAGAGTGATGAGAGTGGTGGTAAGAGAGGGATCCAGAGTTGGAGAGGCAGAAACTGGAGCAGTAGCTGAAGGAGTAGATGTGGGTGATCGAGTTGGAGGTGGAGGTGGAGTTTCTAAGGGGAAGTCATTTTGTGGGGATGGGGAGTTCAGGGGAGAGGAGAGAAGGTTAAAGGAGGGGAGGGAGGAGAGGTTGATGTGGGGGATGTTAACCAGGTGAGATGGTAGAGGGGATAGAGGTGGTGTAGGTATGGAAGTGTCATGTTGAGGTGAAGGAGCAGGAGATGGTAGATGTGTAGGGGAAGAGGGAAGTGGATATGCTGGTGGTGTTGGTGGGACTTATTGTTGGGATGGAACTAGAGGGGCAGGAGATGGTTGAGGGTGGAAGGGAGCCGTTCAGTTGGGTGGGGAGAGGCTGGTGCAGCCCTTGTACTCTTGGAAGTTTTAGTGGAGGAGAAGGTAGCCTTAGTTGGCTTGGTGATGGTCCTCTCCCACTTGCCAAAAAGAGCACAGGTGAGTCTCTTTGAGGCATTGATGGATATGGTCGAGGAGACAAGGAATCCTGCTTCCTTTTCCTTTAGGAAGATCCCTAGGATCCTTCCAAAACATACCTCTTTCTTATTGTTCTTCTTTGTGATCAAATCGAACAAAATCTGTGCCCAGTTCACAGTTTTCTTATTTACAATGGCGCACATGACAAGGAACTGATGCCTGGTGATATAATCATGCGCAGTGTGCTTTCCGAGCAACACTTTCCCAACTATATCTGCGAGAAATTTATACTCGGCAGACAGAAGTTTCTTGAGGAGCTTGTTTGGGGTGTCTCCATAATACCCCATTGTATTCAGCATTAGATCAAACTCTTCCGAATCAATTTCTAAATCCTCCTCACCATTTTTTAATCCAAAAATTTCAGTAAGAATATCAGGGGTAAGAGAAATTTTATTACCCGCGATGGTGCCGGTCATCTTGTTCTCATCGACAGTAGCTGTGTACACCCATTCTCTGCTTTCTGTGGCAGATATTTTTATTCGGGTTGAGAGCAGAGTCTTCAGTTATTGTTCTTCTAGCAGTTGGAGAATGTTCAGGAAAACTGGATCAGAAGTACTGGAATGATTCAAAGTCTATGTCGAAGCCAGTATCAAATTTCATGGTAGTGAGAGAGCCAGTGGGAATCGCCATGAGAGCACCTGCAAAAGGAAAACGACGATCAAGTGCAAAGGGAACTGAAAGCACTGGACGGAGGTCGAAGAAAACCTAAATATAAGGTTTTCCAGAATATGAACCGACAAACTCCGTTCGACGAAAAATTAGAAGATCTTCGATCTGAGATCGACAAAATAATTTAGAGTAAACCAGTTCGTCGATCTCAGGCTGAAGATTTGAAAGCATTTTGTCGATCTGAGGTCGACGAAAGGTTTCTGAATTAAGTTCGTCGATATTAGGTCGACGAAAACCACTTCACCAAGAGATTTCGTCGAGCTCAGGTCGACGAAAAATCTCAAGAACAGTTATCAGTTCGTCGATCTTAGGTCGACGAACAGAGACAATTCTTTGACTATAGACAGAGCATTAGATTAAATCCTGACCATTTATCATGCCAAGCTGATTGACAAAGAACAGATGCTTGGATGAGTCCAATGGCTTAGTGAATATATCTGCTCTTTGCAAATCAGTAGAGATAAATTCAAGTTTAATCTTTGGTTTGTCAACACAATCTCTAATGAAATGATGTCTAATGTCTATATGCTTGGTTCTAGAATGCAATACTGGATTTTGTGCAATTGAAATAGCACTTGTATTATCACATAGAATAGTTGAATTATTTAAGTTGACACCATAATCCAGTAGTTGGTTTTGTATCCACAATATCTGTGAATAGCAGCTGCCTACAGCCATATATTCAGCTTCAGCAGTGGATGTTGAAACAGATGTTTGTTTTCTACAGAACCAAGATACAAGTCTGTCACCAAGGAACTGACAAGTTCCAGATGTGCTTTTCCTGTCTACTTTGCATCCAGTATAATCAGCATCAGAAAATCCAGTTAACACAAATGCTGATTATGTTGAATACCAGAGGCCTAGAACTGGACAAACTTTTATATATCTTAAAATCCTTTTTAATAAAATAAGGTGAAATTCTTTAGGGTACACCTGGAACCTAGCACAAAGACATGTGGCAAACATAATGTCTGGTCTGCTTGCTGTCAAATACAGTAGGGATCCAACAATGGCCCTATACATAGTCTGATCAACTGGTTTTCCAGATTCATCAGCATCTACAACAGCATTGGCAGTCATGGGAGTTTTCATGGCAGAGGCATCATTCATCCCAAACTTCTTAATAAGCTCTTTAGCATATTTAGATTTAGAGATGAAGATCCCTTCAAGAGTTTGTTTCACTTGGAGACCAAGGAAATATGATAACTCACCCATGCTACTCATCTCAAACCTTGAGTGCATTAAATAATAAAATCTTTTGCACAGATTTGGATCAGTGGAACCGAAAATTATGTCATCCACATATATTTGTACTAAGATAATTTTATCATGATGCAACTTTATAAAAAGGGTTCTATCTACCATGCCTCTAGAAAAACCATGCTCTAAGAGAAAGCTGGCTAAGGTCTCATACTAAGCTCTTGGAGCTTACTTTAAACCATAGAGAGCCTTATGCAATTTAAAAACATAAGAGGGATGAGATGAAGAGATAAAACCTGGGGGTTGTTCAGCATACACCTCTTCTTTGAGTTCTCCATTTAGGAATGCACTTTTCACATCCATATGGTAGACTTTAAACTTTTTGAATGATGCATAAGCTAAGAAAATCCTTATAGCTTCAAGTTTGGAAACTGGAGCAAAGGTTTGATCATAATCAATTCCTTCCTCTTTCCTGTATCCTTGAGCAACAAGCCTTGCCTTGTTCCTCACTATCACACCTTGGGCATCAAGTTTGTTTTTGAATACCCACTTAGTCCAATTACTAGATAGCCCCTGGCCTTGGAACTAAGTCTCAAACTCTACACCTATCAAACTGGTTGAGTTCCTCTTGTATTGCAGTGATCTAGTTTGGATCTGACTCTGCATCAGATATGGATTGAGGCTCAATTTGAGAGAGAAAGCAGGCAAGCATCACATCAGGGTTGAGTTGATGTCTTGTCTGCACTCCTGATGATATGTCTCCAATTACTTGAGATCTAGGGTGATCCCTAAGTGTGACAAGGTCATTAGGTGGAGTTGGTTCAGCAACAGTTATTTGATTTAATTCCTCTTGTGGAATTCTATCAACTGTTGGAGGAAATTGAACTGCTTCCACAGTCTCTTCTTCACTTTCAACCTCTGATATAGCTTGTGGAGAGGGATGTGATTCATTCTTTGAAGTAAGATTTAGATCATCCAAGCTCTCACACAAATTTTGTACCTGCAGATTATTGTTGGTAGAGATGTCTCTCTCCTTATAAAACATATTAGATTCATCAAATGTTACATGAATAGATTCCTCAATTTTTAATGTTGATTTATTAAACACCCTATATCCCTTGCTGACTTGGGAATATCCTAGAAAAATTCTCATTGCAACCTTAGCTTCAAACTTTCTAAGATGTTTCTTGGCATTGTTGTGAATATAGCATATACATCCAAATACTTTAAAATAGGTTATTATAGGTTTCTTCCCTTTGAGTAGTTCATAGGGAGTCTTAAGCTTTAGTTTATGTATTAGACTTCTATTTAGGACATAGTTTGCTATGCTCACAGCCTCTGCCCAATAGTATAGGGGCATGTAAGCATCTTTAAGTAATGTACCTGCTGCTTCAACGAGTGTTCTATTCTTCCTTTCAACTACCCCATTTTGTTGAGGAGTTCTTGGAGCTGAGAAATAATGTCTGATACTTTCCTTCTCACAGAACTATAGCATAAGAAGAGATTCAAACTCAGTACCATGATCACTTCTGATCAATGTAACTTGAGTAGAATACTAAATCTGTATGTTCTTGAGAAAATCTGTGAGAACCTTAAAAGTATCTGACTTAGTTCTCAAAAAGAAAACCCATGTGAATCTGGAGAAATCATCTACAATAACTAATGTATAAGACTTTCCTCCTAGACTTTGTACTGCAATAGGGCCAAAAAGGTCCATATGAAGCAAGTACATAATTCTAGGTGAATCACTCTTATTAATGGATTTGAAACTAGATTTAGTTTGTTTGCCTAGTTGACAAGCCCTGCAAAGGTCTTCCTTCTTGTAGGGAGCAGAAGGTAAGCCTCTAACAAGATTGTCTTTAGATAATCTAGCTATATTTTTATGGTTTACATGTCCTAGTCTTTTGTGCCATAATCTAGTTTGAATGCTGACAGAATTGAACAAGCAAATTTCAGATTTAGCTGATTCAAAATTTACTAAGTAGATGTTGCCTTGTCTAATTCCTGTTAAAACAGTTGTGTTGTTTAAAGAAATAAGACATAAAGAGTTAGTAAAGCTTACTTGATTACCTGTATCACATAGTTAGCTTACTGATATTAGGTTATGCTTAAGACCATTTACATAAGTCACTTTCTTGAATGTGACAACTCCACAGTTGAAATCTCCAAAGCCTTCTATTAGTCCAAAGCCTGAGTCCCCAAAAATTACTTTAGGTCCAATCTTGGCTTTATAGTTGATTAAACATTCCTTGCAACCTGTCATATATTTAGAGCAACCACTGTCCAGGTACCACTTATTTTGAGTGACAGGGTTCTCTACTACCTGCAAGGAGGATTAGCAGTTTTTGACCCAGGTTATCTTGGGTCCTTGTTGTTTAACATAACTGAAACTTGAAATAAATGAACATTCAGGTTGATCCTTATAACCTAACAGATGATACCTTCTAGGAGGTATGACCCACTGACTAAAGGGATTAAAGGGTTTATCAGTTTTTAGGTTACTCTGGTTATAAACTGAGATTGATAAATTTGAGTATGTTCGTCGATCTGAGCTCGACGATCTGGGTTGAGTTCTTCGATATCTGCTCAAAGAATGGAGGTATCCATTCTCAGAGCCCCAGAAACATCGATCTCTAGTCGATGAACCATACTGGTTTCGTCGATCCCAGTTCGATGAATAGTTTACATTATTATTTGCGTTCAGGGTTCGTCGTTCTGAGGTCGACGAACCATACCCATTTCGTCGTTCTGCGTTCGACGAAATATACTGAACATAGTTATGTAGTTTGTTTTTCCTTTTCTGATTTGTTTTATTAAGTTCTAACTGTTTAAGAACTTTGTTAACCTTCTCTACATGTTCAGTATTTTTCTTACCATTTTCAGAGATGAAGTTAATAGGTTTTGATAATTTATTTTTCTGAATTAGGATTAGTTCACTAGATGAGGCTCCTAATCCTAGTTTATTATTGTTTGATCTTGTATTAATTGTAATAGTTATATCTAATAGTTGTAAGCTTCTACCATTCAGGGATTCTTCTAGTTCCTTAGCCTTAATTCAGATTTTAGAAAAACTATTTGTTGATTGACTAAGCTTAATTCTTTAGTTAACTTTTCACTTTCAGGTGGCCGGACAGGGAGATGGCTGGATGGCCGGAAAATAACTTGGAAAAGCTACAGGAAATTAAGTTTCAGGGCTCTGTATTCGGGCTGGAGAAGAAGATGAACAGTGCCGTTAAATTAGATTTTATTTTTAAAACAATTTCTGAATGAAATATCTGTCATTTTAGATAATTTGGGAAAAATACCTAGAGGCTCCTACAGGAAAAGTGGTCAACATAGAAAATGTAGCCCTTGAAGTCTAGTTTAATTTAAAATTGATTTCACTCAATTTGAAGTCATTGTTAGATCACAACACCCTTTTTGGTGAGGTCTATCCATATGGCTGTCCTGACCTTAGAAAATTTCCCCACTCCAAACCAGTCATCAAAATGACTTGAAATTTGGGGTGTGGCTTAATCTTATTTATATCTAGATGCTGCACAAAAATTAGGATTTTTGGGAAATATTTTTCTATAGTTTTTAGAAAAATTCAATAATCCTAGCTTAATTTAATTAGATGGTTAAATAATTTCCAAACCCTCCCAAATTTTAGTGAGTGGTCCCTGGGTTCACCATAAGGTTCTGTATAATGTTTCATCTCATTTGGAGATGGTTTGGATTAGAAATGAACAAACCTAAGTTTTGCCCTAATAAGGGGTCTTAGGTTAAAGGTGCACTTTTGAGATTTGAGTGGTCAGAAACCTCAACAGAGGCTGAGATTTTTAGCGCGGCTAGTAATATTCTCTAGCACCCCCTCATAGAGTTTGAGGTGGATCGGGGTAAGTTTTCCCTAAGAATGAAGGCCAAAACCCTAAGATGGATCTTGGTGGTTTGTGAAGGTCATGGGGTCAAATGACCTGGATTGACCCGAAATTTGTTGAAGAGGACCATAGGGACCATATAGTTCTCTGAATGAAATCTTACTAGATTTGGAGACTGTTGGGATACTTAAAAAATCTAACCCTAGTTTAGGGTGCAAAACTTGTAGAGATAGGAAATGACACCAAATCACATTGAAAAGTGATGAGAATTGGGTAGAGTGAATTATAGGGATGGTACAAGCTCTGGTTATTTTTCTATGAAATTTTAAGATCATTTTTTTGAATACTTCATTAACGATTTAGAAGCTTGAATGATTTGCTTAGAAAATTTATTATGGAATACACACTTCCTGGAACTGATGAAATTTAAGCAGAGAACGTTTATTATGATTTTAAATCTCTGTGAATTTTTATGGGATTTTGGAAGTTTAATTCTAAGGCTTGCTTCATTAAGTATGTTTTACCTTGAATATTTGATTAAATCTTTAGTGGTGTTTAGCAAGCGTGGTAAATTATCATTCTTTGCACAAAGATCTTTTCTATATCATACTAATGATTAGTAATTTTTCTATAATTTTTCAATGAATAATTTCTGTGCTTCCTTCTTTACGTAGGATTAACATGATTATACTGGATTAAATTAATTAGAGGTTAAATACTTTCTGTAAAATTCTGAAAATTTGTATTTGCAGTTATCTTACTGTTATTTAATGATCATGATTTTTGGGTAGCCATTACTTAGGAGGATCAGGTAGTTCATGTTTAAAATGGACCCATGGCCCGTCTTGGAAAATTAAATAATATCAGATTAATAGGAAAATTATAAGTTTCTGGATTTAGACAAATTATGTTATGGTAGACCTCCAGTAAATATTATAGGAGATTTGGAAGTCAATTTGGAGTACTTCCCTTGTGTACCTCATATAGCTTAAGATGGTCTGCATATAGTAAAAACCACGGAATTTTGGTAGTTGATGGTTGGTAGGGCAAGCTAAGATTGAGTTCATCATTGGAAGTCAGGATAAGTAGAGTGTGAGACTGGTTAAGGATAGGGAGTACGGGAACGACGAAAGATCGTCCATCCGGGGAAGAAGAGGAAGAGTCTTAATACTCTAGGGTTAGAACTAAAGTAACTAAAAGAGGATCGGGTTAAGGGAGATCAAACCAATAATAATAAGTGCCTTGCGAAAGGGAACTTCGGGCCGTAATGCCGCCGTCTTGGTTCCTAGTGCCCTTGAGAGCCCTTCACGGGGTATGGTCGGGGGGCAGTCTGGGCTAACGTAAAACCATAGGAATAATAAATTAAAAGAGCAACTAGTATATCTAGGGTTGCACACACACACTCCCCGATAGTAGGAAAGTAGAATAATAGGATTTGTTGCCATTCAGACAGTTCTCTGAAGGTAGATGCCGGACGGGGGGACTGTCCGGGGGGCCGAGGGCTCGAGGGTTGGAGTACAGAATAAAGGTGGTGGGTCTTTCGGTATCTGATTGTCGTTCACACCGACATCGGTACGCTGACTCGGCGGTTGTGGGACACTTAGCCAAAGAATGTCTGGTGGGTACAGCCAGCAGTAGTACGCGGATACTCTAGGTTATGTTCTTCTAGGGGCGTACGAAAGGGCTAGGCCTGGTAGTGTGGATACCGCCTTAGGAGTGGGGGGGGGGCCCGACCCACTGTCTCCATTTGCCACTACGGAGGTTCCTGGGAGTGAAGCCAGCTGCCCGAACAGGGGGAATAAAGGTGTGCGCCATAGAGTCGTGTGCGTGAGTTGCACTTGCATGAATCATGGCATAGCATATCACTACACTCACATTTGCATACAACCGACACCCCAACGTATAAATCGGTATGGGACTTTTTATACGATGGGGAGCTTTGCAGAAGACCCTTAACTTATAAGTTTGTATGGGCATTCATATAAGTTAAGGTTACATATACTTATTTACTTGCTTGTTTACTTACTATTCTCTAGATGCCTTTTTATACAAATTGCTACTTATTAATTGCTCTCCTTATTACTTACTGCCGTAGGATTGTTAGACCTATTTCATTCTAAATAACTACTAGATTAGCTTCCCTGTCACCTGCTTGACTATTCTCCACTTTATAGCTTCCCTTTCCTCCTCTCGCCCGGTGCTTAGGAGCCGTGGTGGGAGGGGTAGGGGATGATAGGGCTTAGTCTTTATGACTAATGATTTTCGAACACAACATTACAGGAGTTCGGATGGAAGACAGGGACCAACTGGTCCAGGGACCAGCACCAGCGGAGTACGGTGCGCATGGAGGTGGGAACAGTCTAGCACCGGTGCACCTGCGACCAGCTCTGTGAGTGATTAGTAGTTTTCATAGCTTCCGCGATGAGCGACTTGTAGTGAGGACTCTGATGTACTGGGCTCGAGCCCATTTATCTATTTTCCTGTTATTATCTATTGATGGATGGATATGATTTCACTTTTATTTACATGTTTCTGTGGACTTGTTTACATTTTTTGTATAAATACTTCTCTCTCTTGTGATCGAAAAGGGCGGCAGAATTGGCGTTTTGTAGTGGTTGCCTTCCCGTGAGTCGGTGCCACCGCAAAGCGGCAGTTCTGGGCGAAGACCCCAGTGTGGTTGAATCAAAAAAAAGGGGTCTTACAAGCCGTGAAAACAGGTCGCGCGGTCAGAGAGGGGCATAGAATCAGGAGGAGAAAATCGAGAGTGCTCTGATACTATGTTAAAGTAGCAAACAAAAGACTAGAAAACAAGACGGAACTTTGAAATAATTGAAAATTTAATTATCTAAAAAATATAACTATTACAAAGGTATGACCTCCCTTTTATAGAATGGAGGAGAGAAGAGAGATTACAAATAGGCAATGTGGGACTAATAATTACAAAACATGAAACTATACAAGCCGCACGGTTAGACTAACCGCACGACCACAATAAAGAGGAAGATAGCTGGCCATATCCCCAGCCGCAAGACCGCTCAGACCGCTAGACAAACCGCAAGACCGCTCAGACCGCTAGACACACCGCCAGACCGCCCGGTCTCCAACCCGGCTACCAAATTGCTGGGACAAGCCGCCAGACCGCCAGACCTCTCGACCGACCTTTCTCAACTGACAGACCGCTCAGTCTCAACATCCAACCCGACTACCAAACTGCTGGGACATGCCGCCAGACCGCCAGACCGCCAGACCTCCAGACCGCCCGGTCTCAACTGACAGACTGCTCGGTCTCAACACCTACTGATAAGAGGGGCTCGTGATTGACGAAATATCGTCTTTCTTGTGGAGAGAATAAGTCAAAACACACTAGGGTTAGATTTAGTATAACATTAAATTGGATCAGGACATGGGTAGGTACCAATAATAGTAAGTGCCTTGCGAAAGGGAACGATGAGCTTCAGCTACCATCATAGTTCCTAGTGCCCTGTGAGAGCCCTTCACTGGGAATACCTTGGGCAGTCCTAGGATAACCTAAACTGTAAGAATAATTACTGAAGAGTAACTAGTATAAACTAAGGATTCACTTTCACACACCCGATGGCTCGGGAGCTTAGTTTTGTTGGGTTTATCTGAGTGGTAGGCTCGGTGGTTGTGGAAATGGGCTGGTTAGCTCGGCAAGCCGAGGGCTCGGAGTTAGGTATGCCAGACAGGTAAGTCTGGGGAGCCAATGACTCGGGAAATTAATGATTGCATGAGAATAAAGTGGTGGTGGGTCTTCGGTATTTTACAGTCGTTCACACCGACGTCGATACGCTGACTCGGCGGGGTGTGGTGGACACTTAGCCAAGGAAAAGTCTGGAGGTAGGTAAGCATTGTACGTGGTTACTCTGGTGTGTCCTTAGAGGCGTACGTAGGGCTAGGCCTGGTAGTGTGGATACCCACCTAGGAGTGGGGGGCCCAACCCACACTGTTCGTTTTCCACGGTGGAGGCTCCTGGGAGTGATGTTAGCTTCCAAATAGGGGGACTAAAGGTCTGTGGTATGTGCGTTAGAGTTGTGTGTGCGTGTTGCATTTGCACGAATCATGGCATAACGTTTCACTTCACTCATACTTGCATACAACCTGACACCCCATCGTATAAATTGGTATGAGAATTTTTACGATGGGAGCCATGCAAAAGATCCCTTAACTTATATGTTTGTATAGGCATTCATATAAGTTAAGACTACTTATTTCTTGTTTACTTTTCATATATTGCTGCCCTATTTTACTTGCTTGCTCTACCGTTTTCTTATTATAGAACTGTTAGCTTGCCTTACTTTTACAGCTCTTTCGATTTACTATATGCCTGCTAGAATAGGTCCACCGTCATTTACTTTGGACCACTCTCCACCTTCATAGCTTTCCTATCACTCCTCCCGCTCGGTGTCTAGGAGCCATTGGGGGATGGGTGGAGGAAATCAGGCTTAGTATTTTTGACTAATGGTCGGTGGACCAAAAATTTCAGGGGCTCCGGATGAGGGACAGGGAGCAGCAGCAGGAGATACAACACTAGTGGAGTACGGTGCACATGGAGGTAAGCTAGTCTAGTACAGGAGCATAGGCCTCTGGCCCCGTGAGTGTTAGTTTTATTAGCTTCCGAGATTCTTGTAGTGAGGATTTGATATAACGAGCTTAAGCCCGTTTATATTACTATGTACAGTTCTATTTTAGTACTTCTTTTATTATGTGGTTACTGTGATTTACTTACATATATCTTATATGCGATGTGTGGACTTGGATATATCTGGTTTATGTATATGCTTCTCTTTCTTTGGTGATTGTAAAGGCCGGCAGGATTGGCGTTTTGTAGTGGAGACCTTCCGGAGTGTCGGTGTCTAATATCCCTATCCATCACATAACATATATCAGTAGGTATGGCCGGGCCCGATGCCATATACCACGGACAGACTGGTGGGTTACTAGATGAAACCATTCAACCAATACACACGTCCTACACAGAGCATCTAGCGAAAGCAATTTATTAAGTTGCACAAGTAAGAACCATGCCACAGGCACGAATGTCCACTAACAAAACCCAATAGGAATGAAGTACAAAATATACAAAATGTACTGGCCTTATGGACTTACAATAGTTTACTTAAATAAATAGTGTTTTACAAACTTCGGCTCGCAGGCCGGCCACACATGATTTAAGTAAGTGAACAAACGAGGCCTTCGAGGGCCGGCTCAGCAACTTGGGCTTTGTTCCGCCATTTGCCACTCGGTTCTGCAGCACCTACAAGCACAAATCACTGCAACAGTGCAAACAAGAAAAACGGTAAGCAAAAGCTGACCAAATTATAACGATTCCACCCCAAACTCGGGGCGACAAAGCTTCTTCCCTGCACTTGTATTAGTATAATCAAACGAGATTGTGAAAGTACAAGTTAAGCACTCTTCACCACAGGTGTAAGAACACATGAATTCACACCCCTTGCTCACAGCGAACTTACACGGTGGACTCAGTCCACCACCATCACCGGGACGGCAATCTTGTGAGAAATAAAATCTTCATGGCTTAAGCCGAAGACCCTCCCTCTATGCCATCGGCAGGCCACTAAACCGAACCCACATAGAGAAGGTACGGCTTCACTCAACTCGCTGCTCACACTGCCACGACACTAAAAATCATCGACGCGAGCTAAGTTTCCCCGTAACCGTAAATCGAAAACAACGTACATAACCCGGTTATGTACCATGATGGCTCCCGGGCCACCAACAATGGCAGAATCACGCTTCTGCCCAGATTTTCGGGTGCGCCTTGGCGTTAATCCATAAGGATCCCGGCTGCAATCTACCATGTAGAAACCCAAAAATAACCAAAGGAACGGAGTCTTCTCCGGCTAATCAAGCATAACAAATCTTCACCAATCCAGACCAACATGTCCGGGTAGGCGTCACACACCATGCCTATGTGCGCTTCGATTTTGGACTCTATATGCAAACAAGGGGGACTTTACATATCTATCCCAGGAACACCGCAACTCACCGCACACTTCGGGAGATTGTTTTCCCTATGCAAAAGAAGAAGTGCTTCACATGCTCAAGATGAGAATCGTTACCCTAGCATTTATCCTCGGCGCCATAACGATCCAGTCAGATTGAAAGCACCGTATTAGCCTCGACTTCGCGGATCTGGACTCGGATCGAGAATCAGAGCTCCGAGGCTCCACCGGCGGCCGGATCTCACTCTTCCTTCTTCCTCCTTTCTCTCCCTTATCTCTAGGACTTAGAAAGAGAATGACAGCAAAAGAAATGAGGGTTTGAACCCTATTTCGACTTAAAACCCAACCAGGATAGCCCTGAACCATTAAATTCCAAAGTAAGGAAACGAACGACCACGATGCGCCAGAAAATAAACTTCCTAGGCCGAACACGTCTTGCGACACGCCCGTGTCCAAGGCCGTGTCACTCAATCGACACTGAAACCGTCGCGTCCCGAAAAAAAACGGGTACTCGACACGCCCATATTGAGATTGACACGACGTGTCACCCAGTACACGCCCTTATAGCTGGGGGTGTTCCTCCAGAGCATGACACGGCCATGTGACACGCTCGTGTCACATGCCATGTGCTAGATACGGCCTGGGACACGCCTGTGTCCCAAGCCGTGTAGCTGCCTTAGTACAACTCACCAAACGACCCGAGCAGGACACGGGTATTCGATACGCCCGTGTCGAATTTAACACGCCAGTGTACTCACTCAACGATCGTTGAGTGAAAGGCTTCGAGTGACTGACATGCCCTGGGACATGCTCGTGTCCCAGGCCGTGTTCACAGCCCCGACGATCGTTGACTGCAATTTCATCGACCACATGACCATCGTCAAACCTGAGCATGACACGCCCTGGGACACGCCCGTGTCCTAGGCCGTGTCACCTCTACCAAATCCCATATTTGGCTCAAAACACACACCCGTCACTCTTTTGAGGTTCAGGGTGTTACAACTCTCTCCTCTTAAAAGAATTTCGTCCATGAAATTACCAAAGGAAAAGATATACAAAACCAAAAGCGGTACCTGAGTGGAATAACTTTGGGTACTCCTCAAGCATGATCTGCTCCCATTCCCAAGAGAGCTCCTCATGACCTACAATTGTCCCAACGGACCTTGACCACTTTGATCTCCTTGTTACGAAGTCGCTTGACTTCAGAGTCCTCATACGAACGGGCTTGACCTTATTGTCAACCCTTCATCCACCGGTACTCGATCACACGACCACTCAACTCCATCGATAGCTTAAGAAAATAAGCCGCTTCGCCGATCCGCTCCAGAATCTCAAATGGTCCAAGGTATCTCGGGCTCAACTTCTTCAAGCGTCGTACCCATGAAATCTCCAGTTCCAGTGCTTTTTGTACAACCTTGCCTAACCTGTTTCTAGCCACGACAACGGCGTGCGACACTTTCTACCATATAAGGCCTCGAAGGGCGCCATTTGTATGCTCGCTTGGTATTTATTATTGTAAGCAAACTCCGCCAAATACAGATGGTCTTCCCACTGCTTTCCGAAGTCCAGAACGCACATGCGAAGCATGTTCTCCAACGTCTGTTGACCCTCTCGGTCTGCCTATCTGTCTACATATGAAAGGCTGTGTTGAACTTCAACTTAGTTCCAGCATCTACTGCACCACCCTCCAGTCATTGGATGTAAAACACCCATCTCTATCACTCACGATGCTGAGGGGTACACCGTGCAGTCTAATAATGTTATCCACATATAGCTTCGCTAGTTTCTCCACAGAATCATCCTTCCTATGAGTAAAGAAGTACGACACTTTTGTTAACCGATCTATGATCACCCAGATGGAGTCGTTTCCCTTCTGCGACCTTGGCAAGCCAAGCATAAAGTCCATCGAAATGTCGTTGAACTTCCACTTCGGAATAGGCAAGGATTTCACGAAACCCCTGGCTTTTGGCACTCTGCCTTCACTAAGGCGCAAGTCTGACATTTAGCCATAAATAGCGCCACATCCTTCATGAGTCCTGGCCACCAGAACAACTTCTTCAGATCTCGGTACCTCTTTGTGCTCCCTGGGTGAATTGAGTACTTGGTATGATGAGCCTCGTACATCAACTTCACCCACAAATTACCCATGTTCGGGACGCACAAACGATTGTCCTTCCTTAGCAGTCCATCTTCAACTGTAAATTGGGAATTTGACCCATCCGAAGCGGCATCCATGATCTCCTTCATGCTGCTATCCAATTCCATAGCCTGCCAAATCCGATCAGCCAGGTCATACTGAACTTCTGTCCAGTTCAATAATGCTTCGGTGCTAGTCTGCTTGTCAACATAACAATCTCTAACGCCTCTAACTCCCGAATCAACCGCTCATCATGAACCGGCAACCAGTTTGCTTGGGAGGGAGCCCTGCGACTCAACCCATCCGCCACTACATTGCCTTTCCCGGAACATAATGAATTTTGAACGTATAGTCCCCAGGAACTCCATCCATCTCCACTGCCTCATGTTTAGATCCTTCTGATCTAACAGGTATTTCAGGCTCTTGTGGTCGGTATAAATACCGCCTCCACAGCTTTAGCGCAAAATCACGGCCGCTAAACTCCAAGTTATGGACCGGATAATTCCTTTCGTGCACTTTCAGCTGACGCGAGCCATACATAATAACACTACCATGCTGCTGCAGCACGCATCCCAAACCACTGCCGAGGCATCGCTGTATATCTCAAAACCTTCGGTCCCACTCGGCGAACTTAGCACTGGCGCCGTGGTCAACTGACTCTTCAACTCTTCGAAAGCTTGCGCGCACTCCTGCGTACATACAAACTTCTGATCTTTCCTCGTCAAAGTCGTGAGGGGGTAACTCTATCCGCGAGAAAATTCTCTACGAAGCACCTGTAGTAGCGGCCAGCCCCAGAAAACTCTGGTCTTCCGCTCCCGAATGCAACACAGGCCGCATGCATATCATAACTATCTTCGCTGGATCCACTGCAAAACCCACTCTACAAACTTTATGACCGAGGCACGCTACCTAGGATAACCCAAAACTCACGTTTGGAGAACTAGGCATAAAGTTGGTTCCTCTTTAGCATTTCAACACCAAATGCAGATGCTTAAAGTGATCCTCTTTACTCTGCGAGTACACCGAATACGTAATCGATGAAGACGACCACAAAATGGTCTAGGTACTCCCTTAACGATCTGTTCATCAAATCCATGAACACTGACGGCGCATTTGTCAGCCTGAATGGCAAGACCGTAAACTCGAAATGCCCATACCTTGGGCTGAACGCTGTCTTTGTGACATCGCTTTCTCTTATCCTTAGCTGATGGTAACAAGACTTAAGATCCAATTTTAAGTATACCGATGACCCGACCAACTGATCAAAATATCATCAATCCTTGGGATCGCGTACTTGCTCTTTTTCATTAACTTGTTCAGTTCTCCATAATCGATACAGAGTCGCAAACTCCCGTCCTTCTTCTTAATGAAAAGGACCAGTGCGCTCCAAGGCGACGAACTGGGACACACAAAACCCTGCTCCAATAAACGGTCGATTTGAACCTTTAGATCTGCCATTTCCTTAGGTACTAACCTATATGGAGAGCGTGACACAGGTTTGGCACCTAGCACTAACTCAATCGTGAAATCAATCTCTCGCTACGGTGGGGCTCCAGGGAGACCATCAGGGAACACATCAGGATATTCGGATACACCCGAATTACTATCCAATGTTGGCATAGGCTTCGAAGCCTCCCATGGTTGCAGTAACGATGCTTGCAAGTCAAACTCTTGACTCCCACACGTAACCTCTTTACGACACAGACTCTCTCTGTGCGCGCATCGAACGACCACTAAGCAATAATACATCCAAATGGTCCTTTACCATCGAAGGAGATACTCTGATGCGTGATACAAATCCTTCGGATAAAAGGAGTGCAAAGTTCCTGTATCGAAACTATGCCATCGCCGGATTACAAAAAATCCAAAACAAAGCCTAGAACTTCCAGTTCTAAGCTAACACACATAAGGTAACAAGTATAAGAAGCTAAATCGCTATTAATTAACCCATACCTGTCAACTCGACAGTCGGCCACATGGCCTCCTGCAGGCCAATGATGTCCACTCTCGTTGGACCGGAGTATACTGCGCTGAGGTGGACTCCACCGCCTTGCCCTTCTCCTTAGATGTTGCCCCTGGCTTCTTCTCGGGCATTGGGCGTCTGCTCCAACAATCCGGGCATAATGTCCCGGCTTCCCACAGTTATAGCATGCGCCCAAGGCACGCCTTATAGTCTCCCCGAAGCACCAGATGAAGGGCTGGACCTGAAGTCCTTGCCTTTTTATTCCACCTTCGGAAACCGGACTTCAAAGTCAGCATCTTGAACTCTAACTTCTTAGCACCAGAGTCTTCAACTTCTCCTGCCATAGCTTTCATTGTCTTCTGAGCACCCCCCCCCAACAATCTCGCGCAAAGTGCCCTTTCTTGTTGCAAGAATGGCAATTGAAAGTAGCCTGACAAGTAGATGGTCTAGCTTCTTTTCTCAGCGTTCTGCGGTAGCAGTCCTTCTAGGATCTGCAGGTTTGGTCCCCTATTTACTTGTATTTGATGAGTTTTCCCCAACTCGACTTCCAAAGTTCTGGCCGACTCCACCAAGGCTCAGAATCCCAATAGCTTTGGTCCTAGCAGTAGGATACGCAACTCGCTGCGTAGACCATTATAAAATCTATCAACTATGCACTGCTCGCTTTCCCACTCAAAGCCTAGGTAGCGCCTTATCATAAGGAACGTCTGCAAATATTCGTCAACTCAGTGCACTCCCTGCAACACAATCGTTTACATCAGTTGCCCTAATGGGTCTCTAAATGCTATTTGCTCCATCACACTGCCCGGTGTTGGGGCCATCTCAGGGACAGATGGTTGCACATTTCTTCCATGTTGCGCGTTGGTCACAGCGAACACCGCTTCAATTACCCTTCTTATGGCTTCAATAGAAGTAGGGGTCTCAGGCACGTTGCTGGGTATAGTACTTTTCTCAGAAAGTGTATGTTCAGACTGCCACGGGCCACTCCGGACACCTATAGTCGTACAAAACACCAATAAGAGACCGAACAAAATTGAAAAAAGCAATTATAGGAACACGCAGGTTCCTCAAACATGTGTATTTTCATTCCTAAGTGGACATTCATGGGTTCTTTTCATGTTATAACGATGACGCACACACATGTGCTCACCAACGTAAAGTGAATTCATCCAAGAATTCATTTAAGCCTGACCGAAACCGGTAGTCTGATACCAAATTATAACACCCTATCCGTCACATAACATATAGTAGTAGGTCCGGCCGAGGCCCGACGCTATATACCACGGACAGATTGGTGGGTTACTAGATGAAACCATTCAACCAATACACACGTCCTACACAGAGCATCTAGCGAAAGCAATTTATTAAGTTGCACAAGAAAGAACCAAGCCACAGACACGAATGTTCACTAACAAAACCCAGTAAGAATGAAGTACAAAGTACACAAAATGTACTGGCCTTATGACCATACAATAGTTCACTTAAATAAATTGTGTTTTACAAACTTCGGCTCGCAGGCCGGCCACACATGATTTAAATAAGTAAACAAATGAGGCCTTCGAGGGCCGGCTCAGCAACTTGGGCTTTGGCCCACTATTTGGCGCTCGGCTCCGCAGCACCTGCAAGCATAAATCACCGCAATGGTGGCAAACAAGAATAACGGTCAGCTAAAGCTGACCAAATTATAACGATTCCGCCCCCAAACTCGGGGAGGCAAAGCTTCTTCCCTGCACTTGTATTATTATAATCAAACAAGATTGTGAAAGTACAATTTAAGCAGACTTCACCACAAGTGTAAGAACACACGACTACACACCCGTGCTCACAGGGCACTTACACGGTGGACTCGGTCCACCACCGTCCTCAGGACGGCAATCTCGTGAGCAATAAAGTCTTCATGGCTAAAGCTGAAGTCTCTCCCTCTATGCCATCGGCAGGCCACTAAACCGAACCACATAGAGAAGGTACGGTTTCACTCAACTCGCTTGTCACACTGCCACGACACTAAAAATCATCGGCGCGAGCTAAGTTTCCCTATAACCCGTAAATCGATTAAACAACGTACATAACCGGTTATGTACCATGATGGCTCCCGGGCCACCAACAATGGCAGAATCACGCTTCTGCCTAGATTTTCGGGTGCGCCTTGGGGTTAATCCCCAAGGATCCCTACTGCAATCTACCATATAGAAACCCGAAAACAACCAAAGGCACAGAGTCTTCTCCGGCTAATCATGCATAACAAATCATCACCGATCCAGACCACATGTCCGGGTAGGCTTCACACACCATGCCTATATCCGTTTCGATTTCGAACTCCTTATGCAAACATGGGGGACTTTACATATCTACCCTAAGGAACACCGCAACTCACCGCACAGTCGCGATTGAGGGTTTTCTCTATGCAAAAGAAGAAGAGCTTCACATGCTTAAGATGAGAATCGTTACCCTAGCGTTTCTCCTCTCGGCGCAAGACGATCAAGTTGGATGGAAAGCACCGTATCAGCCTCGCCTTCACGGATCTTGACTCAGATCGAGAATCGGAGAACTGAGGCTCCACCGGCGGGCAGATTTCCCTCTTCCTTCTTCCTCCTTGCTCTCCCTTCTGTCTAGGACTTAGAAAGAGAATGGCCCCAAAAGAAATGAGGGTTTGAACCTATTCCCGGCTTAAAGCCCAACCAGGACATCCCTGAACCATTAGATCCTAAGTAAGGAAACGAATGACACGATGCGCCCAGAAAATATACTTTCTGGGCCGAACACGGCTTGCGACACACCGTGTCCAAGGCCGTGTCACTCAATCGACAGTGAAAATGTCGCATCCCGAAAAGAACACGGGTACTCGTCACACGCCTGTGTCGAGATTGACACTCCCGTGTCACCCAGTACACGCCGTGTTAGCTGGGCGTGTTCCTCCAATGACACAAGTCCAAAATGTCCAGAGCATGACACAACCATGTGACACGCCCGTGTCATATGCCGTGTGCTAGACACGCCCTGGTATAAGCCCGTGTCTCAGGCCGTGTAGCTGCCTTAGCGCAACTTGCCAAACGACCCGAGCAGGACACGGGGTATTCGACATGCCATGTTCGAATTTGACTCGCGTGTGTCGGACACGCCCGTGTCCGCACTCAACGATCGTTGAGTGAAAGGCTTTGAGTGACTAACATGCCAGGGGATACGCCCGTGTCCCAGGCGTGTTCACTGCCTCGACGATCATTGACTGCAATTTCATTAACCACTACAACCATCGTCGAACCCGAGCACGACACGCCTTGGGGACACGC